>OVBE01002231.1:0-30706 GCA_900406425.1 Iberis pinnata | reverse complement strand
AACCTAAGGCTAAACAAGGAAATGAAAGAAAAATAGTAGATTAACTTAAAACTTAAAAGAAATCTGGTTTTTACACCAAGAACATAAAGAACAACAAAGAAAAATAAGACCTAAGATTAAAACCTAGAAAGGAAAGAAAAACTAAGCTTGTGAAAATGGAGGCGAATTAGGGCTTTTGTAGTGTTCAGAGAAAAGCCCTAATTTGTACTACAGAAAAAATGCTAATCATTGTCTTGGATCTTGGGCCTTGCTTCAGGTGGTATCTGGATTCGAGTTGGTCGGGTCGGAGCGTGTTTGCCTTCGGGTTGTTGAGTGCATGATCGATCTGGACTAAAGGGTGCTTGCTTGGGATCGATCCAGCTTCGTTGCTTCCAAACTTCTGCTAAGGTTGGGATCGATCCCAGCATTGAATACCTGAGATCGATCCTAACACGAGTGAGATCGATCTCATGGGCCGTCTTCTTAGTCTTGCTTTGTCTTTGTGAGCTTCCTTGGCTTTGTTTGAGACTTCACCAGAAATGTTGGAAACATGACTACGGAATCGATCCAGGTTCGTTGCAGGACTGCCTGAGATCGATCCAGGTTCGTTGCAGGATCGATCTCGAGTGAGCTGAGATCGATCTGCGCTGAGTTGAGATCGATCCCGAGACTGCTGAGTGGGATCGATCTTGTTTCGCTGCAGAGTTGCCTGGGATCGATCATGCATTGAGTTAAGATCGATCCTGCAGCTGCTTGGAAGTAAGTTCAGTCCATTCCACAGTTGAGTGTTGAGTGCCAAGTTCATTCCAACGTCAAGTGCTTTTTTACGAAGTTTCTCAAATCCTTCGAAAGTCCTGAAAAACCTCCAAAATGCGTGCATATGCAAATTCTAATGAAAAAATCCTAAAAACACTAAAGTTAGTGAAATCAACCATAAATATGATGTATGCACGCTTTTAGACCTCAGAGTCGATGCTAATTGATAAGTAAAAACCGTGAAAATTCAGTCATCAGATTACAAACCTCCCATGGATGTGTTCAACATCTTCATATCTAGCGAGACTAAAGAACCAGGTAACTATGAATGAGTAGCTAAGTGATGTGGTTCAGTACACTTTTTCTTAGTGGGGATTTGGTAGGAAGGAGGTTCTCCATTAAGGTTTATAAGGAAAAAAATCACATCACTACGCCTAAGCCAGTCAGAGTAGTTACCTCGGCCAAGTGTCTTAGACACTAATAAACGCTTCGTCGTGTTCTTGTATTGTTAGACTTCTTGTTGTTCTTATTCAAGAACTACTTGTTTTTTTTTTTTGGTTTCTTGAATGGCCTAGGCTTTTCCTTGTCGCCTACTTATGTTCGAACCCTAGCTACTTCTAAATTTTGTGAATGATTTTGAGAGAAAACGCTTTTGAGCAATTGACAATTCACTCTTTAATTTAAGAAATTTGAATTTCTTACAAGTAAAATCCTTACAAGAAATTCTATTATCCATCGGCTCAAGAAATCCATAAATTGGCCGAGTCGAATCCCTTTATCGCATCATTCCATCGTTCCATTCCATTGTTGCCATATCGCTCCATTAGACCAGCCACATCGCCAATCCACATCGCCAGTCCACATCGTCCAGCCGCTGTGTTTATCAGGCCAGAAAACTGGGCCACGCCAGCCAGCAGCATCGACCGCATCATCCTATCCAGCCAAGCAATCCAGCGTGATCATTGAGCCATTCCATGAGTTGTCGTATCATCCATTCGGGCCATGAAACTGTTCCAGACTCAGCCACTACCCAGCCTGGCCCATACTATCGAGCCACAAACTATGCCATAGGAGAAGCCCCATAGCATAGCCTAGCCACCCTATAACCGCCTAGCAACACCCGGATCCTCACTCGAGCCACCCGAAATACCTTATCGGCCAAGAAACCTGTTCTTAGACCGAGAGAATTCATTCGACCAAGCATTTTCTCAGAGTTAGCGATCCCTAATCGTATCAAGTGGTATCAGAGCCAAGTCTGAACTGAAGGCTCAGTGACTCCTAAACACTAATTCTTTATTTCTATTCGTTTTGATATTCATCGCATAAACCCTAGAAATTCTTGTGTCACATAAACCCTAAGACCATAATAGAATTATCAAGCCTTGCTTAATTGTTTAGGTTGCTAATTTGGTTCGTGCGTTTTAATTTCTTAGTTTTAGATCGCCTAGATACTGAGAACTCCCAGCATCGAAATCGGCTCATTCATATGCATGATTTTTTCATTCATTAAACGAATTACTGTGAGAATCTTTTGGTATTTCAAGTACCATGGAGATTTCAGTCGAGGCAATGGAAGCCTTTTACCACATGATGGCTCAACAAATTAAGGAGACTATTCATACTATTACTGCTCAACTCATTCAACAAATTGACTAGTTCAATGAGAAGGTCGAGACTAAGATGAGAGATCTCTTGAAAGATCATAGCTCAAATGAAGAGGAGTCTTCTTATACTCCAACTTCTTTCGAAGCTATTAGCATGGCTATGGAAAAAGGAAATGTTGGAACATCTTCTAGGAGACCTGACACCTTTGGGAGCCAAGCTTAAGTTGAAGTCTAGTTGAAACCCAGAAGGAGGCCAAGAGACTACTTTCAACCAGCAAAGGAATCCAACTGGTTTGGAAAGAGTTGAAAGGAATCAAGAACGTCCATGCCAAAGAGAAGAACACATTGGTGGACATAGAATCTTCATAGACACTGATAATGAGTACTATGAAGATAGAAATGCTTATGATCATAGCCGTGGAAGTACAATTAGAGTTAGAGGCCGAGAGTATGGAAACCCAGCTGCTTAACAACTCAAGCATATCAAGATCAAGTTTCCAGCCTTCTATGGAACCAATGATCCTAAGGCTTATTTGGATTGGGAAAGAAAAATGGACTCCATATTTTTTTGACAAGGCATATATGAAGAAAGCAAGGTCCAGATCTATGTTTTATAATTCAATGATTATGTCTTGCTTTGGTGGGAACAAGTAGGCCTCACAAGAGCTCGTCTAAATGAGCCGCCTATATCATCTTGGGATCAGCTCATGGTTGATATGAGGAAGAAGTTTGTCTTGGCCTTTTACCAGAGGGAGATTCTTAGAAGCTTAGAATATTGGCTCAAGGAACCAAGTCTGTCCGAGATTACTATTAAGAGCTTGAAACGCTTTTTATCCAAGTTGATCTATGAGAAGGAGACGACATGGTAATGTTAAGATTCTTAGGTGGACTTAACTGTGAGATCCAAGAAAAATTAGAGCTGTAAAGCTATGAATATATTGATGATATGGTGCAGAAGGCCAAGGCTATTGAGGCTCAAAATAAAAGGCGATATAGTAAGCCGAGTTTTGTGCGCAAGATACTAAGCCAAGAAACTTTTCCAGCAACAAGCCGAGTTTCTCTAATGACACTAAGCCAACCATTGTCGTGACTAAGGAAGAATTAAGGCTGATTTTAAGCCAAGGAGTGGAACTTCTTTGAGTAACACTCGATGCTTCAGATGTGAAGGAATTAGTCATTACTCAAGAGATTGCCCAAAAAAGAGAGTGTTTCTATTAAGAGACAATGGAGAAATCGGTGACTCTAGAGGAGTCCGAGGCTGATTATGATCAAGAAGAAGAAGTAGAAGCAGCCACTATGGGAGATATCTTGGTGGCAAGAAGAACACTTAGTGTTCAGAGAAGAAGCATGCGGCTTACTTCAGCGAGAAACTAGGTGGTTCAACTCTGAATTATCCCACCTATGACAAGGAACTTTATGCTCTAGTTTGAGCCCTCCAGACATGGTAGCATTATCTCTGGCCAAAAGAGTTTATCATCCACACCGATGATGAATCTTTGAAACATCTCAAAGGACAACATAAGCTCAACAAAAGACATGGTCGCTGGATGGAGTTCATAGAGACTTTCCCCTACGTCATAAAGTATAAGAAAGGTAAAGACAATATATTTGCAGATGCATTTTCCCAGAGATATACTCTAATCTCAGTACTTTCTTGAAATCTCATTTGATTCAAAATGCTTAAGGACTTGTATGAGTCTGATTCTGATTTTAAGGAGTTTTATGTGAAATGTGCTCAGTTTTCCTTTGAGAAATATCATAGAATCTTCTTTAGCAATCAGCCATGCATTCGTAATAGTTCAATCCGAGAGTTTCTTTTCCTAGAAGATCATGGAAGGGGTTTAGCTGGACACATTTGCGTAAAAAAGACACTACTTGGGCTACAAGATCGTATTTACTGGCCAAACATGAAGAAAGATGTAGAGAAGGTTTGTTCTAGGTGTGCTGTCTGTAAGATGGCCAAGAGTAAAACACAACATTACGGTTTACATACTCCTCTCCCTATCTCTTCTTAACCATGGACTCAAATTTCTACCGATTTTGTGACTAGCTTACCTCGAACCAGAAATGGCAGAGATTCGATTTCCGTAGTTGTTGATATATTATATTATTAATGGATTTCATCTCTTGTTTCATATTCATTTTTAGTAGATTCACTTGCATTTAGGTATATATATGGTGCATTTGCATATCATATTTATGTTTCATGTGTTGAAGGTGAATGAAATCAAAAGAGATGTGTATTGGGTACAAAAGGTCCAAAAAGGAGACTTAATAATGATCAAAACAACAAGGCGTAAAGATCGAGGATTGTAGCCATGAATTCAAGATTTCCAACAAGAAAAAAAATCACCCTAAACGCCCCAGGGAATTACAAGATGTGAGACGGAAAAGCTGTGGTCCGCTAGATTCGAAGCTCCAAATTGTCTGCCACAAAGATGCGATTTTTACAAAACTGTCCGCTACGAATTAGGAGAAGACTCTTTTATAAAATTTGTATTCCTTTGAGTCAGCTTTCCAAAGAGCTATCACATGTCATAATAGCTTCAAAGGCGAGAGAGTCATGGACCCCGTACTAAAGGTGTATCAAGAAGAATTTGGAACATAATCTCATATCAGTTAAGTGTACTGGTAGTGTACCGATTTGTGCAAACCGGTCCTTAAAATATGCAAAAACCAGAGACTAATACCGTTTTTTTGTACCGGTCAAGCCAAACCAGTACAGAGCAAAACAAAAGTCAATATTTCATCACTTTTTCAAGTCTAAACCCATTTTCTTTTGGGTCAACCCAATTGTTTTGGGTAAACCCAACACCTTTTTTAAAAGACTATAAATAGGTTTTAAACCTAATTTGTAAAAAAACATTCATTAAACTTTCATCTTATCTTTTAATATTGGATTATCTTTTGTTGAGCATCATTTTCTCTAGTTTCTTTCAAGCTTTTATTGTTTGTTCCCCAAGATCAAAGAGATCTGCTTTGGAGATTTCTCTTTGATCTTGGAGGAACTTGTATCATCTTTTTTTTTAATATTTGCAACATTCTTCTCGTTTTTGTTCTTGCATTTTAGGACTCAGTTTTGGTTATTGGTTATAGGCTAGATAAGATTTGTATTGAGATTGATTGATGATGATTTATGGTTGTTAATGTTCAATATTTGTTCATTAGGTGTTATTTATGCTAGAATTGACTTGATCACTCAAGTTTAGATCATTGTATGAATTGTGCCCGAAAGGTGTTCGATGAAATTCAAGAACCAACATTAGAATGCTAAATGAGGCCTGACCAAGAGCTTTTGTTAGTTAGTTTAGTGGTTTATCATAGATTAGATCTCAATGCTTCTTGATTGTGTAATTATCCAAGAGATTGTTTTAGTTGCATGACTAGGAAAGGGATTAGTGCCACGAGAGTGGATTAGTCTATTTAAGGGAATCTTAGACCAAAGATTAGCATTGATTGATTGTTTCATTGTTGGTTGATTGTTAATCATATCTATTGATAGTAAGATCCATGATCCAATGCTTTTATCTTGTTTGCTTCTTTATTTCTCATTTCTTTGTATTTCGTTTCTTAGATTTAATACTTATAAAAACTCATTGGCTCTAGATTAATTTGCTTCTCATATTTTTAGTGTTGCAACTTTAGTCCTCGTGGATTCGATTAAACCTTTACTATTCTACAAAAGATTAGTAAGGGGATTGGTAAAATTTATCTTATCAATTTGGCGCCATTTCTGGGGACTAAACTATTGCCATTAGAGTTAGAAATCGAATTGAGACTAGAGCCCCATTTTTTTTCTTTCTTTTTTTTATGCTAATTTCTTAAACTTATCCTTGTGAGCTTGAACTTCTAGGTGTACAACTAGGTGTGAAGTAAACATTCTAGGAAAAGGAGATAAGATGATCAACCATCAAGCTAGCAATGTCAAACACGCCCTTGGAGACTCCTCCAAGAACCGTCTAGATAATGACGTAAAACGAGCTCACTTGGGAGGAAGTCTCATGTCTATCCTTTATATTATCATTTGCTTTAGTTTGTTTTTAGTTTGATTTTGGGTATAATGACTCTTGGAAATGTGAGTGTTGAGAAGAACCAGGTTGAATTTGCTTCAAGGGTGGGGAGATACAAGTTAAGACATCTCCAAATTGCGCTACTGGTTCAA
Source organism: Iberis pinnata (assembly GCA_900406425.1). NCBI lineage: Eukaryota > Viridiplantae > Streptophyta > Magnoliopsida > Brassicales > Brassicaceae > Iberis > Iberis pinnata. The sequence goes on along the minus strand of OVBE01002231.1, from coordinate 24,205 downwards.
TTGATAATCCCTACAACCACTATTGAGATACCCTTCCACACCCTTGTACATACTTGCATTTTAGCTTTTGTTTCTCTTATTTTTGGTTTTTTCTCTAAACTCTCTTTCACACAAGGGACTGTGTGAATTAAGTTTGGGGGAGGCACCTTATCTAACTTAGTTTTGATTTTTGGTCTTATCATGCACTTGCATTGTGAATAGTTAACTTTTATAAAAATCCATAAAAATCGAAATTTTTCAAAAAATCTTCACAAATATTGCATTTAGCTTCATTCCATTCTCATCTTAGGTTGCATTTGCGTATGGAACAATCATTGGATGCCTTGTGAATCTTGATGTTGAGGATTTGGAAAATCCATACTTGGAATTGACCGCTTTATGCTTCATAGTGTTTGTTGAATCTTGCTTGAATTGAAAACAATCCCATAAATATTTAGACTTAAATGAACCTAATTCTCTTGCTTATCGATTTGAAATGCTTAGCCATGGTAAAACACTTAACATTTAGATTATCTTTTCATAATTCTATCACTTTTCTTAATCGAAATCGTCTTTCTCATCTTTAGGATGGTAACCACACCATGTTTTCCCGAACCCTTTCTTTCAAACCCCCATTACTATTTACTGTGAGGTCTTTTCGGAAAATGAATACATGGGCAAAAACCCCGTGTAATAGAAGTCGAACGACAAGGAAATATCCTCTTAGAGTTAGCCTCATTTTAAGGTTCACATGCTTAGTGGGGGAATTCTTAGAATAAGGTATTAGTTTTGGGGAATCACATAAAAAGTGTGGTAGTGTTAAAAAAGAGTATTGAAATAAGCCTAAGTAAAGAAACTCTAGGAGTATCAAAGAAACCAAATGGTTTGAAAAGTAAAAGAGGAATGAATAGTCTAATCCTCCAAAGATAGTGGAATAAAAGCGAAAAGGAAAAGACAAAGAAAAATTTATGTCTACATGGGAAAAGGAAGACTAAGTGCTAAAATATAAGGGAATAAAAGAAAGAATAACGCTCCTAGTAGTTTAGTAATCAAAAGAAAAAAGGCTAATATTTTTGGTAGAAAAAGTTTGAAAAGGATTGAAGGATTGGTGGTTTGGGTTCAAAGTGAAAAAGAATGTGAAACATGAGATAGAATAGAAACATAAAAGTGATATGGGTAGAACATTAGATGAGGTGAAAGCCTTGTATGCATCAATTGATTGACTCTAACTTGATTTTGCCTAATGTTTTGCATTACTCTTTTAAGAGAAACCACCTTAAAATGTGAGAAACTACTTCAAACATCTAAAAAGCTCTAAAACCAAACCAAATGGCCTAGATTTCCTTTCCATGAGCAAGACCGCACTTAAATGTTAAATAATGTAGGGGATTGGTGAATATGATTGTTTGAGGATACTTCATCTTGATTGCTAAAAGTTAGTTCTTGTGATGAGTATGTATAAGTACATTGAATAATTGTGATCCATGCATCATTTTACTAGTCTTTAGGATGATACACTTGAAGCATTACATTCAAGTTTTGGTTATGAGTTTCCTTTTGCAGACCTCTCTTTCTTACTTTACTTTGTGCCTTGCTTGAGGACAAGAAAATGATAAGTTTGGGTGATTTGATATATTGTATTTTTAATGGATTTTAGATCTTGTTTCATATTCAATTTAAGTAGATTCACTTGCATGTAGGCATATATAGGGTGCATTTGCATATCATATTTATGTTTCAAGTGTTGAAGGTGAATGAAATAAAAAAATATGTGTATTGGGTACATAAGAGCAAAAAATGAGACTTAAGAAGGATAAAAACAACAAGCCTTAAAGATCAAGCGATTTGGGGATTTTACAATGGAAATTTCATCATGGCATATTCAAGGATATTGTAGCCATGAATTCAAGCTGTCCAACAAGCCAAAATACCCTAATCGCCCCTAGGAACTGCAAGATATGAGCCAGCAAAGCTGTGGTCCGCTAGATCCGAAGCTCCAAATTCTCCGCTCAAAATATGCAACTTTAACACCATCTTCCACTACGATTTAGGAGAAGATTCTTTCATAAAATTTGTAGCTCTTTGAGTCATCTTTCCAAAGAGCTATCGCACGCCATCATAGCTTCAAAGGTGAGAGAATTATGGACCTACACAAAAGGTGTATCAATAAGAATTCGAAACACAAGCTCAAACCGGTTTAGTGTAATGGTTTGTGCAAACCGGTCCTTAAAAAATGAAAAATCTAGAAAATAATACCGGGTTTTTGTACTGGTCAAGCCAAACCGGTACAGAGCCAAAAAGTCAACATTTTCATCATTTTTTCAAGTCTAAACCCAATTTCTTTTGGGTCAACCCAATTGTTTTGGGTTAACCCAACACCCTTTTTAGAAGACTATAAATAGGTTTTAAACCTAATTTGTAAAACAACATTCATTAAACTTTCATCTTATCTTTTAATATTAGATTCATCTTTTGCTGGGCAACCTTTTCTCTAGTTTCTTTCAAGCTCTTATTGTTTGTTCTCCAAGATCAAAGAGATCTTCTTTGGAGATTTCTCTTTGATTTTGGAGGAACTTGTATCACCTCTTTATTTAATATTTGCAACATTCTTCTCTTTTGTGTTCTTGCATTTTAGGACTTAGTTTTGGCTATTGGATCTAGGCCATATAACATTTGTTTTGAGATTGATTGATTGACTTGATCACTCAAGTTTAGATCATAGGATGAATTATGCTCGAAAGGTGTTCGATAAAATTCCTGAACCTACTATTGATTGTTAATGAGGCCTAATCAAGATATTTTCTTAGTTAGTTTAGTGGTTTATCAATGATTAGATCTCAATGCTTCTTGATTGTGTAATTATCCAAGAGATTGTTTTAGATGCATGATTAGGAAAGAGATTAGTGCCACGAGAGTGGATTAATCTATTTAAGGGAATCTTAGACCAAATAATAGCATTGATTGATTGTTTCATTCTTGGTTGATTTCTAATCATATATCTTGATAGTAAGATCCATGATCCAATGCTTTTATCTTGTTTTCTTCTTTATTTCTCATTTCTGTGTACTTTGTTTCTTAGATTTAATACTTATAAAAACTCACTGGCTCTAGATTAGTTTGGTTCTCATATCTTTAGTGTTGAAACTTTAGTCCTCATAGATTCGATTAAACCCTTTCTATTCTACAAACGATTAATAAAAAATTTCTTATCAAGCCAAAAGACAGATGATGCCGTGAGTGCAGCCAACTTGTTTGTTAGAGAAGTAGGAAAAAAGCTTTCATTCTCTACAACTTGTCATCTTCAGACAGATGGACAGACTGAAGTGGTAAACCAGTCTCTTTCCACTCTCTTACGGGCCATGGTGAGAAGGAAACTCAAGTCTTGGGAAGAATGCCTTCAACACATTGAGTTCGCATACAACCACACTAAGAATTCATGTACTCTATTTTCTCCTTTTGAAATCATTTATGGGTTTAATCTGTATTCACCTTTAGACTTGATCCATCCGCCTTTAATTGAAAGTTGCAGCTAAGATGGCAAGAAGAAAGATGAAGAAATTTGTAGGATACATGCTAAGGCCAAGGAGAATATAGAGAAGAAGACTAAGCTCTATGAAATAAACGCGAACAAGGGACACAAGGAGATGGTCTTTGAAGTAGGCGATCTTGTTTGGATTCATCTTAGAAAAGACCGTTTTCCCGAGGAGAGGAAGTTCAAGCTGATTGATATATTGTGTTTTTAATGCATTTTAACTCACATTTCATACTCATTTTAGGTAGATTCACTTGAATTTAGGCATATATAAGGTGAAGTTTCATATCTTATTCATGTTTCATGTGTTGAAGGTGAATCCATTCAAAAGAGAGATCAATTGGATGCAAAGGAGGCAAAAAAGAGACTTAATAGGGATCAAAACAATAAGCCTTTAAGATCAAGCAATTTAGCTATACTACAATGGAAAAATCATCATGGAATATTGAAGAATCTTGTATCCATGCATTCAAGCTTTCCAACAAGCCAAAAATCACCCTAAACGCCCTAGGGAATTGCAAGATATGAGCCGGCAAAGCTGTGGTCCGCTAGATTCGAAGCTCCAAGTTGTCCGCCCAAAGATGCATCTTTTACACCACCTTAGACTTATAATTAGGAGAATAGTTCTTCACACAAGTTGTATCCATTTGAATCAGCTTTCCAAAGAGCTATCGCACGCCATCATAGCTTCAAAGTTGAGAGAGTTATGGATCCCAAACTGAAGACTTGTCAAGTTGTCTCACAGAAGAAAGCATACCGAACGGATTCACCCGATACACATGGTCTGATATGAGAATATCAACCAGTGTGTATCGGTCAACTTTCCAGATACAAAACATGAAGAAATCATATTGAACTCTGTGTATTGGTCAATTTTCCCGATACCTAGCTGAAAAAGTCAAAACCAAGCATTGACAAAGAGTTATACCCATTTCATTTTATGGGTTAACCCACATATTTTGGGTTAACCCAAGACCATTTAGGAGCTACTATTTAAGTGTTTTCAACCCTAATTTTTAGACACTTCTCATCTTATCTTTTCATCTTTGATTCACCTTTTGTTTAGCAACATTTTCTCTAGTTTCTTTCAAGATCTCCTTTGGAGATTTCTTTTTGATCGTGGAGGAAATTCATATACATTTAATTATGCATCTTTCTTCTCTTTTGTGTTCTTGCATTTTAGGACTTAGTTTTGGTTATTGGATCTAGGCTAGATAAGATTCGTATCGAGGTTGATTGATATTGATTTATGGTTGTTGATGTTTGATCTTCATTCATTAGGTGAATTGTGCCCGAAAGGTGTTTGATGAAATTCCTGAACCAACTTTTGAATGCTAAATGAGGTCTAACCAAGAGATTGTGTTAGTTAGTTTAATGGTTTATCATGGATTAGATCTCAATGCTTCTTGATTGTGCAATTATCCAAGAGATTTTTTTAGTTGCATGATTAGGATAAGGATTAGTGCCACGAGAGTGGATTAGTCTATTAAAGAGAATCTTAGACCAAAGATTAGTATTGATTGATTGTTTCATTCTTGGTTGATTGCTAATCATATATCTTGATAGTACGATCCATGATCCAATGCTTTCATCTTGTTTTCTTCATTATTTCTCATTTATTTGCATTTGTTTCTTAGATTTAAAACTCATAAAAACTCATTAGCTCTAGATTAGTTTGGTTCTCATATTTTTAATGTTGCAACTTTAGTCCCCGTGAAGTCGATTCAAACCCTTTTTATTCTACAAACGATTAGTAAGGGGATTGGTAAAATCTCACTTACCAATTTAGCGCCGTTGCAGGGGACAAAATTATTGCCATTAGAGTTAGGAATAAAATTGAGACTAGAGCCCCGATTTTTCTTTCTTTTTATTGCTGATTTCTTCAACTTATCCTTGTGATCTTGAACTACTAGGTGCGCAACTAGGTATAAACGAAACATTCAAGGAAAAAGGAGATAAAATAATCAATCGTCAAGATAGCAACATTAAACGCACCCTTGGAGACTCCTCCAAGAACCGTCAAGCTAATGACGTAAAACAAGCTCACTTGGGAGGAAGGTTCATGTTATCCTTTGTATATATCCTTTAAGTCGAGTTTCTTATTATGTTTTAGTGTTTGAGTTTGGGTATTTTGACTCTTGGAATTGCTTTAGTGTTGAAAAGAACCAGGTTGGAGTTGTTTTAAATGTGGTGGAGATACAAGGTAAGACATCTTCAAAATGCTCAAGTGATTTAAATGATCATCCTAACATATACTTTGATTGAGGTACCACCTTCACGACATTGTACATATTCATCATTTCATTTTCTTTCTTATTTTTGGTCCCCATTCCGGACTTGTTTTCACATGGGGACCGTCTGATTTAAGTTTAAGGGAGGGACCATATCTCACATTGTTTCGATTTTGATCTTATCACGCATTTGCATTATGAATAGTTAAGGTTTACAAAAATCCATAAAAATCAAAAATTTAAATAAAAAAACTCTAAGAAATGTATTTAGTTTCATTCCGTTCTCATTCTATGTTGCATTTAGTTGCATCATATGCATAAGAAACTAATGATGACTATGCCTTGCAAAGCCTAAGCTCTAGCCTTTTGAATTAGCATCTACAGTGTGATGGATAGGACTGAACTTACTAGTAGTCTTGAAAAGTCTTGAAGTTCTTGTGTTGAATCTTGAAATTTGAAAATCTACTTGTGTAGTCTCGAAGCCTGCTAGCTCTAGATTGTCTTCATAACTATTTGGACTTAACTTGAATTACTAATTAGCTTTGTCAAATGATATACTGATGTCTTTCAAGGCTTAATTTTTTTGGAACGGTTTAGTCACCCTAAAGCCCAAACACTTGTGGCTAAACTGGTTATTCTCATCTTTAGAATGATTTCCCTCTCCACCGTGAAACCCAATTATCCAAATACTTGTGAGTTTCTCTTCTTTAGTGGTTGATTGGCAAAAACTCAAGAGTATAAGGGGCGACAATTTACGGTTTCCATTTGGCTAGATTGATGAAATCATCTAGTGATTAGGAAGTGTAGCTAGGAATTGAACAATAAGGGTATTCGGGATGTGCGTAAGGAATTCTAGGTTTAGTCATAAAACTAGTTCTAATGCTCATCCCATTGGGGTAGGGATGGAAGTAGTGTTGTGATTGAAAGGTTTCAAAAGATGAGGATTTGGGGGGAGGGAGAATGAAAAGAAAAGAATGAGTATGAAAAAGAAAAGTAACTTCCACTAGACTCAAGCAAATGAAAAGAAAACGTGTGATGTTTCCCAAGAAAAGAATAGCTCTAAGTTATATGATAAGAAGAATAGTGATTCAATGAAAAGAGCTAGTGAAAATTAAGAGATATATGGGAAAAGAATGATGAGTTTAGTTTGGAGAAGTATAAACAAATGTTGGTAAAGAAAATATGGTCAGTTTGGGAAGTTTGAAGAATGAAAAGAATGGTTGGAACACTTTGAAATTGGGGTAGACTAAGGCAAGGATTTGGGGAAAAGTTTAGAAATAGAAATCAAAAGTTGTATTCCTCATTTCCGTTTGTCTCGTTTTGATTTTTCTAATTCAATCATTCCCTTTTAAGTGATAGCCCAATGAGTTGAGTGTGAACTTTCTCTTGATGCATTGGAATTCCCTTTCTACCTTACCAACTGAAACCGTCAACATACTTATTTGAGAATTCTTCACTTATAAAATAAATTGAATGTAGGAAGATGATTTGGACTAGATAGGTGGATCTCTTACCTTTAGTAATAGAACGGATATTGAAGATACTTGAATGATTTGATGAGTAGAGATATTAGTTCGGGATTGATGATATATCATGTTTTGGATGTTAGTTCATTAGGATTTTGCTTAATCTTTTGGCTCTGAGGTTTCAACCTTCACACCTCTCTCTCTCTCTCTCTCTCTCTCTCTCTCTCTCTCTCTCTCTCTCTCTCTCTCTCTCTCTCTCTCTCTCTCTCTTTCCTTTGCGATTTGCTTGAGGACAAGCAAATGATAAATTTGGGGGATTTTATATATTGTATTTTTGATGCATTTTAACTCTCATTTCATACTCATTTTAGATAGATTCACTTGCATTTAGGCATATATACGGTGAATTTGCATATTATATTCATGTTTCAGATGTTAAAGGTGAATGCATTCAAAAGAGATATCACTTGGATGCAAAAGAGCCAAAAAATGACTTAATAGGGATCAAAACAACAAGCCTTAAAGATCAAGAAATTTAGGGATATTACAATGGAAATTTCATTATGGAATCTGGAAGAATATTTTATCCATGCATTCAAGCTTTCCAATAAGCCAAAAATCACCCTAAACGCCTTAGGGAATTGCAAGATATGACCCGGCAAAGTTGTGGTCCGCTAGATTCGAAGCTCCAAATTGTCCGTCCCAAAGATGCATATTTTACACCACCTTCCACTGCGAATTACGAGAAGAACTCTTCATAAAATTTGTATCCCTTTGAATTATATTTCAAAGTAGTTATCACATGCCATCATATCTACAAATTTGAGAGAGTTATGGATTCCGTACTGAAAACCGGTCAAGCTGTATCGCAGAAGAAAGCATACCGGACGGATTCACCCGATACACATGGTCCGATATGAGCATATTTACCAGTGTGTATCAGTCAACTTGCCCTATAAAAAACATGAAGAAATCATATCGGCCACAATGTATCGGTCAATTTTCCCGATAACGAGCTGAAAAAGTCAAAATCAAGCATTGACCAATAGTTTTACCAGTTTCTTTTTGTGGGTTAACCCACATATTTTGGGTTGACCCAAGACCATTTAGGAGCTAGTATTTAAGTGTTTTCAACCCTAATTTTTAGAAACTTCTCATCTTATCTTTTAATCTTTGATTCACTGTTTGTTTAGCAACCTTTTTCTCTAGTTTCTCTCAAGCTTTTATTGTTTGTTCTCCAAGATCAAAGAGATCTCCTTTGGGAATTTCTATTTTATCTTGGAGGAACTTCATCTAAATTTAATTACGCATCTTTCTTCTCTTTTGTGTTCTTGCATTTTAGGACTTAGTTTTGGTTATTGGATCTAGGCTAGATAAGATTTGTATCGAAGTTGATTGATAATTATTTATGGTTGTTGATGTTGGATTTTCATTCATTAGGTGTTCTTAATGATAAATTTAACTTGATCACTCAAGTATAAATCATACGATAAATTGTGCCCGAAAGGTGTTCGATAAAATTCCTAAACCAACTTTTGAATGCTAAATGAGGCATAACCAAGAGATTGTGTTAGTTAGTTTAGTTGTTTATCATGGATTAGATCTCAATGCTTCTTCATTGTGCAATTATCCAAGAGATTGTTTTAGTTGCGTGATTAGGATGGGGATTAGTGCCACGAGAGTGGATTAGTCTATTAAAGGAAATCTTAGACCAAGGATTAGCATTGATTGATTGTTTCATTGTTGGTTCATTGTTAATCATATCTCTTGATAGTAAGATCCATGATCCAATGCTTTTATCTTGTTTTCTTCATTATTTCTCATTTATATGCATTTGTTTCTTAGATTTAAAACTCGTTCGCTCTAGATTAGTTTTGTTCTCATATCTTTAGTGTTGCAACTTTAGTCCCCGTGGATTCAATTTAAACCCTTTCTATTCTACAAACGATTAGTAAGGGGATTGGTAAAATCTCACTTACCACTGATGTCTCGAGTAGATGGGCCTTTTGAAGTTGTCCAAAGAATGAACAACAACGCCTACCATCTCGACTTAAAAGGGAAGTATCAAACCTCAAGTTCTTTCAATGTTTATAAATTGATCCCTTATGTTGCATATATAGATTTGAGGAAAATTCCTTTTCAAGAGGGGGAGGATGATATGATCGTGGCCAGATCTGAAGAGGATGAGCTGGAACATGATCTTGAACCCAAATCGGAACTTGATCCAGAAGGAAGGATCACCCCGTCCAAATCAAAGGAGCTAGCCAAGAAGATTCATTCCATGATCCATGAGGATTCCAAAGCTCTCATGGATGTGTTCAACATCTTCATATCCAGCAAGACAGATGAACCAAATAACTATGAATGAGTAGCTAAGTGATGTGGTTTTGTACTCTTTTCCATGGTTGGTTTTTGGTAGGAAGGAGGTTCTCCATTAAGGTTTTTAACTAGGAAAATCACATCAATACACCTAAACTATTCAGAGTAGTTACTCGGCCAAGTGTCGTAGACGCTAATAAACGCTTCGTCACTTTCTTGTATTTTTAGACTTCGTGTTGTTTTTTGCTCAAGAACTACCTGCTGATTTTTGGGTTTTTGAATTCCCTAGGCTTTGCCTTATCTCTTACTTATGTTCGAACCCTAGCTTCTTTTCAATTTATTGAATGATTTTGAGAGAAAATGTTTTTGAGCAATCGATTATTCACTCTTTGATTTAAGAAATCTGAATTTCTTACGAATAAATTCCTTAAGAGAAATTCTACTATCTATCGGCTCAAGAAATCCAAAACTTGGCCGAGTCGAATCCCTATCGCATCGTGCCATTGAGCCATCGTTCCATTCCATCGTTGCCGCATCGTTCCATCAGGCCAGCCGCATTGCTAGTCTACATCCTCCAACTGTTGTCTTTATCGGGCCAGAAACATGGGCCAAACCAGCCGGCAACATCGTCCGCATCATCATGTCTAAACGAGCAATCCAGCTTGATCATCGAGTCGTTCCAAGAGCTGCCGCATCATCCATCCGGTGTAGGAAATTGGTCCAGAATCAGCTGCTGCCCAACCTGGCCGAGCCTACCGAGCTGCAGACCGTGCCAATGGAGCAACCCAATAGCAGAGCCTAGCCATCCGATGACCACCTCGTAACACCCGACTCATCACTTGAGCCACCCAGAATACCTTATTGGCCAAGAAACTTGTTTTTGGACCGAGCCTTCATCCAACCAAGCCTTTGCTCTGAGTTAGCGATCACATATTGTTTCAGGTTCAATATCCAGGGTTGTTCAACTTGCGATGTGTTTTCTTCATGTGTGATTGGTAATATCCAAGTGCTGGTAGAGGTGTCAAAATAGACAAACTTGGCGTGACTTTGATCAATTCGCATAGGAAATTTAGAAAATATGATCATTTCATTTTTGTCACACCAGCGGATCAGATATAATCTTGGTATTTAGTGAATTCAATAAAATATTATACTATACATGTATAACATATATATATATGTATATATATTTAAAAGTTGTGCCCACACGTAAGAAATAGGAACGATCCTATCAAATTAAGAAAATCAAAATCTAAACATTCAATTAAACAAATGAAAATCGAAATCTAGACATTCAAAATAAAAATCTAAACATTCAAAATATAAACATTTCTAAATATCAAATCAAATTTTAAACATTTTTAACATTCACTTACCCAAATATCAAATTAAATTCAATTACCCAAATATCAATGTACTAGCGGATTACTGATAGATTCTGAAACTCCGCCAGTAATCCGTCAGTAAATTGATATTTGGGGTTTGCATCCCTAAACCCCAAATATTTATTTTTAGGAAAAGTAAATGATCATACTAAGCATAATAATACATGAATCGAATCATGTTTTATACTTAAAATCAATTTTACAAAATTATTGGAATAAAATTTTACGAAGCTTTATATCATATGATCGTTCATAGCCGAAAGTGATTTGTAAACATGTAAGGTGTTAAACCCTAAAGTTCGAAATTACAAAACGTCAATTTATGAATTGTCAATTTGGAATGATTACTAATGTTTTATGACAATGAATCCTTAATCATTCTTTTTTTATTAGTAATCCTAATCATTTAAATCGAAACTCTAAATCCTAAATGAATTCCTAAATCATTTTAGAACTTATTGAGGGATCACTGATGGATACGTCAGCACCCGTCAGTAATCCGTTAGTAAGTCTAAATATTTGGCGCATTTCCAAATCCGAAAAAATTGAAACCACGCAAAAATTCAATTTTTCTATAAATGACGGCTCCATCCGTCAGTTTCTCAAGTATAATAAGATGGGCGATCCAAGATAATAATAACTTATAAGAAGTAGATTTAGGTTCTATTTGAGGATTTTATAAGAATTGAATGGGTTTTTGGGTTGTATTTGGATTTTGTTGGATTTGTATAGTTTAGGAAAGTTTGAAGTTTTTAGATTTTTTTTGTTTATGAAAGTTAAAGATTTAGGAAATTATATAGATTTAGTATAGAATGTTGTTTAGGGTTTGTGTTTTTTGATGTTTAGGATTTAGGATTTGGCGTTTTGGAATTTTTTGTGTGTTTTGATAATTTTGAATGCTTGGATTGAATAATTTGGTGATTTTTGGTGTTTAGTGAATATTTAGAAAGTTTAGGTTTATGGTTTTGAATTCTTTTTGTTTTTGATGATTGAAATTAAGTGGATTGAAAATTTTAGTGATTTTATATGTTTAATGCATATATAGAATGTTTAGGGTTTAAGATTTAGGAAATTAGCGTTTTTGTTTATTAATGATTAATTCTTTTGAGATTTTTTGTTTAAAGTATAAACTATAAATTGTAATTATAAATGGTAAATGATAAATTATAATTATAAATTATAATTTTTTCAATTTTAAAAAAAAATTATATCAAAAATCAAAAGTTTTAATATTTTTTATAATACTAATGTAAACGAAAAATTTAAACCGTAATTTCAGTTCTTACGGGCGATTTAGTATCACCTGAGGCACCCCATGCACCCCCAGAACCATCGTTAGACCGACAATGCTTGTCGTTAGAGTATATGTTAGTGCAGCCTGGACGTGAGCGGCTACAGAGATTGCATTTAGCAGAAGGCGGAACAACGTGGTTTTCGTAGACAAATAACTGCATCAGCAAGTGCATCAAGAGAATGATGCACGATCTTCTACGAGTGGCATACCCTACGTTTAAGGACATTCCAAGCAACCATCATGAGTATTGGTTTTACCATTTCGCGGTAAGAATTAGATAGTTCAATTTAAGAACATAATTGAAGTATATAGTTACTAAAATATAAATTTTGAATCTTATAGATAGAGTTCAACGGGAAGAGTTTACAGCAACCACGTCTATGCATGGAAGACGACTTGGTACGCAACTGCAAATAAGCACACTGGAATTCCCGACGAAATCTTGGAGGCTTCATTAAATATTTGGAACAAGAAAAGACAAAACAACAATCGGCGACCAACAAACATAACCGGTGTAGCGAGAGAGAAGGTAGGGGGATGTCGACTACCAACTTCGGTGCCAAAAGTGCGGTCACTCGAGCCGCTGAGATGGTATGAAACTTTTTTTAACATACTAAACTAAATACATGAATAAAAATATTATCTAATTTTGATTCTTATTTTAAAACAGTGGTGTAAGACTGGCTAACAACTGGCGCCTATTGAGCTTATGGAGAACATCTACATGAACAGGAAGATAAGACAACTACAAGATCCACTTGCTCGAGAGGTGGTTGAGATGTCAAAGAAGCTGATGGAAGAGGTGCGGCCATCTTAGGAGACTACTGATGGTGGTGACCTCCCATTGTATACGCAGCGTGACATAGTGTCTCAAGTATATGCTATTTAATTTTATTTGTAAATATTGCATATTAAGGTCGTATTAATGCTTTGTATTTTGTTTCTTTTCATGCTACGAAGAAGTAGAAGGATCAGATGGAGGACCTGATGAAGGATCAGATGCACGCGTAAATGAACTAGTGGTTCGTACCACCACCACAGTAGGTTTAGGGTTGTTTATGTATCCAATTTTATGAATATTTTAGAAATTTTATTTGATGAGTATATATATTTAAATATATTTAAATATTTTTATTATAAATTAATTAATATTTAATTAAAAATAATTTTATTAATTTATTAATATATATTTTTAAAATTCATGATCCGTCATAAAATCCGTCAATGGACAATATTGATGAACACTATCCTTCACTAAAAACTACACATATAAAATCATTATTTTTGCGCCTTATGTTTGTAGAAATTTTTCAAACAATATTTTAATGGCCCAAGAAGATTTCTATGTTTGAATATGAAAGATGTTGTATAAATGAATACATATGTATTAAATATGGAATTTGATGTGATTTTTATTACAATAAACAATTCAGTGTTATTCAAATAAAAGTTTTTAAACTTATAAGTAGTTGATTTTTTGTGGTTTTATGGTATTTTAGTGGATTTTTTTAGTTGAAAATATATAATTTTAAATTTCATGGTTTTAGACAGAATTGTAAATAATTATTTTTAAACAAAAATCACCTGAATTTCTCAATTTATAGAAAATTTTTTAAAAACTCGTTAAAACACAATCACCTCAAATGTTTATTTCAATACACCCTTTTCGTGAATTAAGATCAATTGAACATCAGCCAAAGTGGATATTACTACAAGAAAACATAATCATTTTCCCACAAAATTTTTGAAGTAATTCCGATGACTGCCGAAAAGGTGAAAGTTCATTGAATTAAAAAATTTAACCAATCTTCCACGGCCATAATATTCATGGGAAATCTGTCAACGATATATTAGTTATTATAAGAAAACTTGAAATGTCTGTATTATCGACAGAAAATTTGTGGGTTTTTTCTATAAAACCATATGCATGATAAATGATGACTCGGGAGAAAAAATTACTTACTGTCAAATATGCAAAAGAGGTGTGTCTAGAGATAGGCATTCAGGTTTCCGGGTCCGGATTTGGGTCAAAAATGTATTGTTCGGGTCTGTCGGGTATAGGAGTTTACTACCCATATAGGACCAGAAACTTCTTGGCTCGGGTTAGGATTCGGCTCAGATCATATCCGGTTCGGGTCAGGTCAACACTATGAGATTCGGTTTATACCCAAAAAAATTTGAATCTCAATAGGTTCAAATGTACCAGAAGTTAATTAAAATACTTTAAATCTATATAAAAGATACCCAATATTATTAAAAATACTCAAAACTAGTTACAATTTTAATATAGTGCTTGGCTTTATGTCATCACAAACCATTATCTCTTTCAAATAAAACACAAAAACTTTTCAATATATTTTAGGATATAAGTTGAATAGACAAAATTTTCTCCTACCTAAACCCTAAAATTTGCATACAAGTCGAAGTTAGAAAGTGTATTATTTCGTGTAATGTATCAATTCGGGTTTTTCAGTACCTGATCGGGTATCAGGTTCGGGTTGGATACCTGAAAAACATTTGCCTAAAATTCATTCAGTTAATTGAGGTTTTTGAGTCGAGTTTGGTTTGAGATTTTTGGGTCGGGTTCCGTTCGGGGTTCGGGTTTCGTGAAATATGCCCACCCCTAGGTATAGGAGAGTTTATGAAATTATCTATTCAACAACATTCGGCTCGGATAACTCATAAGTTAAAATGTCAATATTATGTTTGCAGAAATTCACAAAATATCATGATTGATTTAATACAGAATCATTTATATTGCAATTGGTTTCTGCCTGGTTAAGAGATTTGATATTTGCATGGGGAAAGATCAGAGAGTATTAGTAGAGTACAATACATTGTGGGTAGTTTAGAAGAACAACATAGAACGGAAGTAGATTTTAGAAGGTGAATGATTGCATATTGCGTGAATGTTTAATTGTAGAAGAGGAAGAAGAACAAAATATATAGAAGCATGAATGATTTTGTATATGTTATTGTATATGTTAGATGTGGCTAAGCAACTATTTTATAGTGGTTGTAAACATGGCAAATCTCCATTGTAATATGCTAGTAGATTAATGACCATAAAGAAAAACTACGGAGTGTCAAGGGAATTTTGTTAATGTAATAACTTATTTTGTTGAAGACGTACTTTTAGTGAGTTGATTAATGTGTAGATCGACGATTGTATAATTTAATGCATGAAAGACAAAAACCGCACTTCATATCGTTTTGTAAGAAGTCTCAATATTAACAAACTAGCGGAAGAACTCTCGTTTCAGAAAAACGGATGTGGTATGCACCATTAACTTAAATGTTGAAGAGATTTAACCAATCAAAGGATAAGCGGATGTGGTAGCACTCGTCCCACATACTAATTTTAATATTATTTGCTGGAGATACTGAAAACGAAGGTTTATGGAGCGCTCGGAGAAGTTCAGGGAAAAGACGCACATGTGATTTCCAAGCGTTCTTAGTGCGATGGTCGTTTATATAATCTTATTTCAATTAATTTTCATAATAATAATACAAGATATTGGATTTGAACTTTATTTTATTTCACTATTTGTTTTAATTTGAATTAAATTTATTTTATATTTTATTGTCTACCTAAATTTAATTTCTGTAAATTATTAAGTTGTAATTTTCAAAATTATAATACAAGATATTGGAAAAAGAATAACAAGCAACATCTACCTTGTAGAAGATAATGGTTGATGAAATTGAGGGTCGTAATACTTCTCCAACGATCACTTAATATCATGAGAAGTGGCTTAATCATAAAGCAAAGCTTCTAACAGTCACTGTCACTGACTAACAAGCCTTTCTAGGCTTTGCAAATCAATGTGGTGGAACAACGACACAATAATAACAATAGCAACAATTTTAATCAGCAATACAAACAAAGGGTGAAGTGGTGAATACTGATTCTATTACAACACCAAAAAAACAATATGTGAGGATCCCGACAGCCTGTCAGAAATGTGGGGTTACGAGCTATGGCACTAAGATCATCTCCATTAGTTTAGAACTCTATAAAAGTTTTCACCCATTAAAAATAATACCATTTATATTTTAATTTTATTTTTTGCTTATATTTTTAATAAAAATTATATTTGAACCAATGAAAATAGTCCACATGTCAAAAAACCTTAAGAACCAATCCTTAAACATTTCCATTTAGAACTTTCTCTCTCCAAGTTTCTTAAAATTTATTATATTTTATTCTTAAAAACTCCTTAAGAGCCATTGATGGTGATGCTCTAAGCGTTGTCCACGGTTGCAAGAATTTCAACAGAAGACCACATATCCTCCTACGAATCCCTTCACCCATTACCAACCCAAGGCTGATCACATAGTTAATGCATGTTAGATTATGCTTGAAAGGAAAGAAAATCAAAGCAAAGGAAACTTGAGAAGCAAGATATTCCTAAAAAAAATATTGAATACATGGAAGTTTAACTTTTAAGAGTTATCTCATTGATATTAAAATAGGAAATATTACAGTTTTCTCCTAAAACTATATATACAGGCTGTGTTTAGGAGAGTCAATAGAAGAAATCTTAGAGAGATTAAGAGAGAATTTTGTGAGAGTTTCATAGAGCTTTGAGAAAGTTTTAGAGAGCTTTGAGAGATATTAAGTTTGAGTGATTCCTTAATAAAGAATAAAGTTCTTATCAAAAGCTTTTATTATTGTTCTTGATTCAAGAATTGGTATCAAAGCACTTATTGAATCAAAGCAATTCAAACAAAAACATGGGAGTGATCGTCCCATCACCTAGTGCTCAGAGTAGTCTTCAGTATCCTATGCTTAATGATACAAACTATACTTATTGGGCTAAGCATATGAAATCTGCACTCAAGGTGAATAAAATATGTGGAGCAATAGATTCCAGAGTAGAAGAAGGAGAGAAAGATGACCTAGCAAGGGCTCTTCTTTTCTTATCCATACCATAAACTCTTGTGAAACAAGTTGGTGATCACAAGAAAGCAAAAGAAATTTGGGAAGCAATCCAATCTAGGCATGTTGGCGCTGAGAGAGAGAGTCAAAGAGGCTCAATTTCAAACCATGACATCTTAGTTCTACAAACTACAGATGAAAGAGAAAAATAGTATTGATCTCTTTTCGGGAAAACTATCATAAATAGTTTCCAAGTCATCAGCTCTAGGAGAGAGTTAGATGAAGAAAAGGCTGTGAATAAATTCTTAAACAGCCTACCTAAAAGAAAATTTATAACCATAGTCGCTGCTCTTGAACATGTATTATATCTTAAGAAAAAAAGCTTTGAAGACATTGTTGGTAGACTTAAAGCATATGAAGAAAGAAACAATATCGAAGAAGGTAGCCAAGAACAGGAAGAAGAGGAAGACGACGTTTTATTAATTAGCAAGAAGGAAAAGATAAATCGAATATTATTCCCTTTGGATGCGACAAGCCTGGACATTATGATTTTACATGCAAGAGGCGTAAGAAAGTGATGGAGATGACACTCACGGACCATAAGGGTTAATGATGCATATACTTGTCTTTCTGAATGAGAAAAACGTTACTCTAGATTAGTTCGAAACACATACAACTAAGGATAACATTTGGTATCTAGACAATGGGTCTACCAATCACATGACAAGAACTCTTACCTAATTTAAAAAATTAAATGACAAGATATCAAGAAAGGTAAGATTCAGAGATGACACTAGAGTTGACATTAAAGGAAAAGGATCTGTCTTTTTTAAAGATGGAGACAAAAGGATTCTAGCTAACATCTACTACACACCGGACTTCAAAAAGACATCATCAACCTAGGACAAGGAACTAAATCAGGGTGTCAGATTCATAAGAAGGAAGACTACTTGTTGTTGTTCGATAAAGACAATAAGCTTTTTGTCAAAACTAAAAGGTCAAAGAATAGACTCTACAAGGTGTCTATGGAGAGAAAGATGACCTATCAAGGGATCTTCTTTTCCTATCCATACCAGAAACTCTTGTGATACAATTTGGTGATCACAAGACAATAAAAGAAATTTTGGAAGCAATCCAATCTAGGAATGTTTTCGCATAGAGAGTCAAAGAGGCTCGACTTCAAACCTTAACATCTTAGTTCTATAAACTACAAATGAAAGGGACAAAGAGTACTGATCTCTTTTTCGGAAAACTATTAGAAATAGTTTCCAAGTCATCAGCTGTGGGAGAGAGTTAGATGAAGCAAAGGTTGTGAAGAAGTTCTTAAACATCCTACCTAAAATAAAATTTATAACCATAATCTCTCACTTGAACATGTATTATATCTTAAGAAAAAAAGCTTTGAAGACATTGTTCGTAAAATTAAAGCATGTGAAGAAAGAAAAAGTATCGAAGGATAGCCAAGAAGAGGAACAAGAGGAAGAAGATGAAGAAGGCGTTTTCTTAATTAGCAAGAGACAAATTGAAAATTATATGCTTTGGATGCGACAAACCTGGACATGATGCTTTTACATGTCAGATAGACTACTTAAGCCTCAAGAGGCACAAGAAAGTGATGGGAATGACACTTAAGAAGCAAAAGAGTTAATGATGCATGAACTTGTCTTTCTGAACGAGAAAAACATTACTCTAGATCAGTTCGAAAACACATACAACTGAGGAGAACGTTTGCTATCAAGATAATAGAGCTAGAAATCACATGACAGGAAACCTTACCTACTTTACGAAATTAAATGACAAGATGTCAAGAAAGGTAAGATTCGAAGATGACTACAGAGTTGATATTAAAGGAAAAGGATCAGCCCTTTTTAAAGGTGGAGAGAAAAGGATTCTAGGTAACAACTACTACATACCAAACTTAAAAAGCAACATCATCAACCTAGGACAAGGAACTAAATCAAGGTGTGAGATTCATATGAAGGAAGACTAATTGTTCTTGTTAAAGATAATAAGCTTTTGGTGAAAGCGAAAAGGTCAAAGAATAGACTCTACAAGCTGTCTATGGAGAGAAACAACGAAGAGATCCTATATCTCATGGAACTAAGTGAATCAGCTAAGTGGCATGCAAGACTCATATATAATTAACTTGCAACAACTAATTAAGACTCGGATATAAGATATTAAAGTATTGATGCTAAATCTTCTTAGCTTAACAAATGAATTAAGTTGGTTCAAATTGCAAGCACTTAGATAAGCTTCAAATTTTCAACAAAGTCAATATAGGTGAGAATCTTGGGAACCTGATAAAGTTGAATCCCAAACTCGATCTCAACTCTTAGGACGGTGTTTCTCACCACATTGTAGTAGACAATATAGAACGGATCGTAACGAACGCATGGTGGTGCATAGAGCCGGTCTTGAGCCCAAGCAGAGCATGCATGCGCTTGCGGCCCATTTTTCAATCAAAAATTTTTATTTAAGAAAATGGCCAATTTTTTGAAAAATTGTATAATTTTGGCCTATTTTTCCATTGTAGCTTGCGGCCTTTAGAAAATTTTAAAATCTCAAGACCGGTCCTGGACTGGTGCAAACACAAATTCACCAGTACTAGTGATCCCGACAAGGCGTAGCAAGGCATATCTCCCAACTACATCCTTCCAAAAAGGGGGAAATTTGTAGTAATGCTTCAACCATTTCTGACTCTCGACATCATCAAGAATCCACAGCTCAATCCCAATGTTTTGATTGAAAAATTCTTCATAGGTATCAGGGAGAACTACACCCAATTTCCCGTTGACATTTATAAGAGTATTGGACCTCCTTATCTTCTTGTCCAGAGTGAGAAACTTGAGCTCCTCAGACTTTACATCAAAGCAACCTAGAATAACACTTTGTTGATTTATGGTTGCTAAATAGTATAAAACTCCATTAATACATATTCCATCAGGTAAAGCTCGATGGTCTATCGAACATTCTGTCTTTCTCCATGATAGTTCTCCTGTTCCTAATGTCAAAACTTCTTGATAACCCATGCGCAATACCTTGAATAGTTTCTCGATCGGATCATAAACTATATAAGTACCCAAGGTCGATGTTGGTTTGGGTAAAGTTACGTACTGTCCTGTGTTAGGGTTACAGATAATTTGATCCACGCCTCCAATACATAGCAATCCACATACAGGAGGAGAAATCTCAAAGCAAAATTTGGTGGTGGGGAAACTCATGTGACGATCGGCTACTAAAGAAAATGAGTTCTGAGGCTGAGGTGCTGAGAAGAAAAGATATTTGTTGTTGGACAGTTGGACAGTAAAGAAGAGACGAGGACGAGCTGAAGACGTAGTGTGATGGAGCTTATGGGATCCTTTCCTATTTTGAGGGACTTCTATTCAGTGCATAAACTACAATAAGAATTGTTTTCAAGAAATGAGGACCTCTAGATGACCGGATAATCTTGAAACAAATCTTGGGTATCACACTAGATGGGGAGCATGGAAATATCTTGGAATCCTTGAACAATTGCAAGGATCTAAGGCTATCGCGTAGGTTCTTGACCGCCTAAATATTCAGAGTAATGCCTGTTATGCAAAACTTTTTCCAAATGGTGTAAAAGAAATTGTGATTAAATCTAGGAAAGTTAGCTTAACTACCATACATTTTAGTAAACTTTTTTTTATTACTTGCATTTTTTAAATGCCCAGCGTACCATTCTATTATGTTGTGACAAAAAACGTATTTACCGGAATGCCATTCGCCACGTAGGAATTCGTTGACGTGTATTAATGAAACGACTTATGGTTACGTTGCAGCTGAGTTACTGAAACCCGCTAAGTTAAGAGACATTAGCTGACTTACGGGCATAAGTCACCGGCTCATGACAACTTACTTACAAAAGCTGGCTGAGTTAAGAGAAATTAGCTGACTTACGGGCATAAGTCACCCGCTCGTGACGACTTACTACAAAAACTGGCTGATTTGTTTTAAAAAGGCTGACTTACGGTCATACGTCAACTTACGTAATGCCTGACATACAAGAATACGGCTGACTTACGCTTTTCTGCTGACTTATGTACTCCTGTTACATCTGACTTATACTTAGGCGTGATGACTTGTTGAAAATTGTAATAAGTTATACTAAGAGATGGCTGAGTTATGTTTCGCAGGCTGATTTATTTCAGTTTACTGTGTTATACTTATTGGATGTTAACATGGTTTAGATAACTTTGCGCAGCCGTCAAGAGCTGGATTAACGTTCAACTCATCGTGTTTACGACTGACCTACTAGCGAAAGATTAATTACTAGAATAGCATTCATGTCACCGCTGAATTATTTGACGAAAGGGCTGACTTATGGTTTTCCAGCATATTACGACTAATTAATTTGAGAAAGAATAATTACTAGAATAGCATTTGCCTTGCGATTGACTTACGTTGTATTTGATGGCTGATTAACTTGGACTGAGTTATGTGTTGGTATTGTGGCTGACTTATCTTTTTGCCATGTCATTGTCCATGTTAGCATCCATGCCATGTCATCATCCTATGAAGATGATGATATGGAAGGTTAAATTTGAGAGACAGAGTGTTGAATTTTTTTTTTTTTTTTGCATTGTAGATAGTCTTACCGATTCTTCTTCGGTAACCAACTTCTCCATCTATCTTCTTCATCTTATTCTTTATCTCACCCTGAGAGCGTATAGATCGGGTACTTATTGTTTTCGGCGACTGGTATTCGTTGATAACGGATTGAATGACTCGAGGCATCATATTCAGTTGAGCTACATGTTCTCGAATAAAGGTTTGAAAACAATGGCGCATGATACTCCACCAGTTTATGTCTCTAATACTCGACAGTTGCAAGGTTTTCTAAGCCCATGGAAAATCGAACATGTACGGGGAATTTCTCGGCGACATTGGTCCGTTCGTTCTATCTTCGAGTGTCGGAATAACTATCTGGTAGACTGAGTTATATTAACTTAAATGCTGATTTTTTTGGGGGCCAAGTCTGAGTTGTAGTAATGAAAGACTGAGTTATATTAACTTAAATGCTGAGTTATTTTAGTATCAAGGCTGAGTTATATTTTCGGTAGGTTGAGTTGTAGTAACAGTAATGCCACAACCTACTGGTATATCGGTTGTATCCTTTGATTCATTCTTGTTGAACTGATGTTTTGGATGGTTTTGTTGTTGTTTTTGAGTTATAGTAATTTGTAAGATATCATAGTTCTTAAGTATAATATGCGCATTTTATAGATATATTCTAACAGTTCCAATACAAGATTAGGTTCCAGTACCAAAACTTTTCATGGGTTTATATGATTTAGGGTCCTCAGAAAGGTTTACTCCCATTTTTGCCATAATACCTTCAACATTGGTATCGTTTATACCATAAAAACGACACCAATTGCTAGACATTCAATTAACTTTAATGTAAACACCCCACAATCACCAGTTATATGGTTTTGTGGAACGTGTTTGACATCCATCCATCGCAAGGTAAAACTTTTATTCCTCGTAGGTTCTCGTTTATCATGTGGAAC
Organism: Iberis pinnata; assembly: GCA_900406425.1. NCBI lineage: Eukaryota > Viridiplantae > Streptophyta > Magnoliopsida > Brassicales > Brassicaceae > Iberis > Iberis pinnata. The sequence goes on along the minus strand of OVBE01002231.1, from coordinate 1,580 downwards.
ATATTTCTCCAGCATCCGTGGAATCATCTCCAATAGCGGTTGAAAAGATTGGTACACTTTATATGTGCTTTCTGGTGTTACCTGTCCAATGATTGAATCGTAGCAATCAATCCTCCCCTCCCGCATATGAATATAAAAGGGGAAGTTAACCCTAAACCCTTATACTAACAAATTATTATTCTGATATTTTTCTCATATAAAAACGCGAGTTAGACTCTTGATGAGTTATTTAGAGTATACATTGTATATGATTAACTTTCTATAAGTTAGATCTCGTTCCCAAATCTACATGTTAGGTTTGGACTTAAAGTAACCGTAAGACAACATATATACATACATCTCGATATCATTCAATAAAGTGGAAACATACATTTTATTAATATTCACTTTGGATTGAAAAACGATCTTATGTAATAACACATTTTATATAATTCACATTTGTCAATAAATTATGGTTTAGGTTTTACTAACAAATATAAAAAGGGAAGTTAACCCTAAACCCTAAACCCTTACTATTCTGATAATTTTCTCATATAAAAACATGAGTTAGACTCTTGATGAGTTATTTAGAGTACATTGTATATGATTAACTTTATATGAGTTAGATCTCATTCACAAATCTACATGTTATGTTTAAGGTAATCGTAAGACAACATATATACATACATCTCTATAGCATTATCAATTCTATTCAATAAAGTGGATACATGCATTTTATTAATATTCACTTTGGATTGAAAAAAGGGTCTTATGTATTAACACATTTTATATAATTGACATTCGTCAATTAATTATGGTTTAGGGTTTACTTACAAATATAAAAAGGGAAGTTAACCCTAAACCCTTACTATTCTGATAATTTTCTCATATAAAAACGTGAGTNAGACTCTTGATGAGTTATTTAGAGTACATTGTATATGATTAACTTTATATGAGTTAGATCTCGTTCTCAAATCTATTTGTTAGGATTAAAGTAATCGTGAGACAACATATATACATACAACTCTATAGAATTATCAATTCTCATTCAATAAAGTGGATACATAGATTTTATTAATATTCACTTTGGATTAAAAAAAATGTGTTATGTATTAACACATTTTATATAATTCACATTCGTCAATGAATTATTGTTTAGGTTTTACTAACAAATATAAAAAGGGAAGTTAACCCTAAACCCTTACTATTCTGATAATTTTCTCATATAAAAACGTGAGTTAGACTCTTGATGAGTTATTTAGAGTACATTGTATATNTTCCCAAATCTACATGTTAGGTTTAAAGTAATCGTAAGACAACATATATACATACATCTCTTTAACATTAACAATTCTCATTCAATAAAGTGGATACATATATTTTATTAATATTCACTTTGGATTGAAAAAAGGGTCTTATGTATTAACACNAACCCTAAACCCTTACTATTCTGATAATTTTCTCATATAAAAACGCGAGTTAGACTCTTGATGAGTTATTTAGTGTACATTGTATATGATTAACTTTATATGAGTTAGACCTCCTTCTCAAATCTACATGTTAGGTTTAAAGTAACCGTAAGACAACATATATACATACAT
>OVBE01002230.1:0-31647 GCA_900406425.1 Iberis pinnata | reverse complement strand
TATCCCCCTGTTCCGAAACCAAAAACCATCTCATAAACCTTCTTGTAATCCACCTCAATGTGTCCCTCCTTGTGTCCCTCCTTGTGTCCATCATATTGTAATCCTTCTTAATCTCAGCAACCATTTCTTTGGTCTTGAACTTATGATTAATCCTCAGCTTCTCAGAGTATAACATAGCAATGGTTGTTCTCTTCACCATTTTTGTATAGCCACAACGAATGCAAGTGTGCTCATTATTGAATATCTTGATCTTCAACTTGTGTTTTCTCCTCTCATATGAGCAATATACTTTCCATGGACAATCTGGAGCCTCTGGGTGCAACAAAGATCTATCCCAGGCACACTTTGCTCCAAGTCTCAATGTCGATGACTTATACATCTTTATGTTTCTACCAGTTTTCAGTGAGTACCTTAACATAGCAAGCTTAAAATCCTCTGCACATCCGGATGTCTTCCCCAAACTTAGCAATTCATCAGAACCTACCGCATTAGCTTGCTCAACCCGTTCTTCATAAACTTCTTCATCATCGTCCAACGACAAAGGGTCTGGAATGTATTCATCGTTCCAGATATCATCACCACTCTATGCATCACTTCCCTCTCCACCATTGTCCATTCCAACATCTCCAAAATGACCACTTAGATCGGGACATTCTGTTTCTTCCACTGCCTCAGGTTCATTAAATAATTCATCATCTTCATCTTCATTCACTTCGCAGTCATCTCCATGAATAGGCACAAAAAGCTCGATGTCTTCTCCAACACCATCATCACCATTACCTTCGACAATATATTCTTCAATCTCATCTGCTTCAGGGACACAAACAACTTATGTATTTGATGTCAAACGAAGGATTTTGCGTTTCTTCTTCCCTGGATTCCCAAAGAAAACCCGCATTGTTCAACAATTTCTTTCTTGGATTTCAGTTTGGAGGTTGAGAAATTTAGGGTTCTAAGTTGATTTGGGGATTGATTTGGGGATTTTGGGGTTTAAATATGTTTTTAGTCGTGTTTCAAAACGACGTCGTTTCATTAAACGAAAAACTTAACACCCATTAATCACAGTTACAAAACAGTAAACGGCTGACTTTCGTGAGCCTTAATGGGCTAGGTCAACCTAAGTTTGGGAATTAATTGGTTTGTCTACTAGTTTAGGAATTAAACAGCCAATTAGACAATGTTTAGGAATTTTCTGACCATTTTCCCAAAAATAAAACTTCAAATATAATTTCGATTTGATTCACAACTGCTTGAAATAAGTAACGTTATTAACAACTATAAAATATAAATTAAATATTTACAATATTAATTTTTAAAATATTACATTATGAATCGATATAAACATAAATTAAAGTCTACTGATTTGGAGGCACCGTTTGAGATTTGGACATGGCCAGTGTTCTCTAACATAATGGTAGTTTGTTTCCATGTGTTTTACCTTTTTTCGCAGAGCTAGAATGGCAAAAAGATAGACTACAGAAAGATTGTCACAGCGGAGTTCATGGGCTATTAGCTGAGAAAAGCCAATATCTTTCATAAATAAAGCAATACACATCGGCGTTAACATCGATCTTGGTGCATAACACTAGTGCAGACCATGCTTCTCATCGCGGCTATTATGTTTCTCGCTGCGAAAAGCACAATACGCGACCATTAACTTTGGCAAAGGAAACTACAGCATTGTTTGGGAAAAGTAATCTTCAAATGCCGAGAAGTATCCCTCTAGGGTTGACTAGGGACTTTCATTGGGCTTTGGAATGAGAATCTCAAGGTCATCTATCTGCCATCTCCACTAGAGGATTTACCGTAGCACTCGCTGCATTAGAAAAGTGATCTTCATTACGGTCATAGATTTGTCAGGTAATGATACTTACATCGTCCACTTGGGCTGGTTGCAAAAGTAAATGATCCAAACAATGATAAGTGAGAATATGAATCGACATCGATGGTTTTCTCAGCCATGATTCTAGAAGTTGAAAATACACTAGGTCCGAATGGTGACATCGAGATAAACGGTGCAGAATAAAAAGAAAAAGCGGGAAGGTACAAATAGATGTGGTGCAGGTTCAAAAACAAGTGCGGTTTTTCAAAAATTAGCGGGACGGGACAATGTTTGAATGGTGAATAAACAATAGCGGTGCATGATAATGTTAATGTTTCAAAATATCACACATTCTCAATTATTTCAGTTAAAATTTTTTTATTTTCAAAAATACTACAAACATAAAAGTTAAATTTCAAATACTTATAATTTAAATTATTGGATTTGAGTTTATTAAATATTATTTCAAATATGGATTTAAAGGATTATAATTTAGTTTTTAGATTTAAATTTAAAATTTTAAAATTACTTTTAATTTGGTAATATTTTTGAAAAAAAACATTTAAAATCGAAAATTAGCGTTATTGTACAAATGTTCCAAATCCATCACGCACTTTAACCCGCTTCATTTTTACACATTTATTATTGTTTCGTAAATTCTTTTTGTGACAAAATAAACTTTTTTTTCTCGCCAAGGTTTGTCCAGCAAATTTCTAATCACTCTTGGGCCCCACTTTTTCTTCTCTTACATAAAATTTAATGAATGACAAGACATATTAAAAAACGTCACGCAAAAGGGTAAAACCATCTTTTAGTTGTACCCTATTCATAATCAGTGTTTATTTTTTTCATCCGTGTTTTATTTCTAGCTCTCTATTATTAGATAATCCAATCTAAAAGCCCAATCAAAAAGTCCAATATGTGCTTAGGGTTTTTTGCTTTTATAGTATATATGCATCTAATGAGAATTTTAGTTGTAACCTAAAGTTGCTATTATGGGCAACTCTCCTTCTTCTATTTTATAAAATCAATGTTAAAATCATTTAATTTGTGGTAGCAATCTTAAGTTTTTTCTTCTCTTATTTATTTGCATATTAATAGAGCTTTAATAATCTATTGCATAATCTTATTTACAATCTTAGTTCTATCTAATACTATTATAAAAGCTTGAATCCACATAGTTTTGGATTATCCTACCTATTATCAGAGCCACACGATTTGGTGACCATACTGATTTGTTGAATATGAGCAAATGCTCCGTCAACTCCTACAAGAGAAGGCTGGTATTCAATTTCCTGTGAGACGTATGGCTCGTTATTTAAAGGGAATATTTTGTTTGTCAACAATGGAAAACTAAAGCTAGCTAAATATTCGCATCTTGGATTGGGTATCAAGCCTGGGGAGGTAAAGAAGCCAGAAGCTCATAACGGAAACAAATGGGAACTATACGTCACAAAGAAAAGTTTACGGACATCACATTGGCAAAGTTTCCATATCTTTCTAATGAACAAAAGAATGTGATGTTTGGCTTAGAATTTTAGGCTTGGAATTTATGGAAATAAAAAGGAATAGGCTGGTTTAGGATTGATATGGATGTGGTTATGGATGGTATCTTCTGTCAATTTCTTGGAAATAAGACAAATTTTGTTGGTTTATGGATGAGAGTTAGTGAATCGTAGAAGCACCTTGCATTGCTGTTTCTAAGATAGTATCTATTGTAAAGGATTTCATTCTCTTTTGTCAAGTGATTGGTATTGCTTATATGCCATAGTTGTTCACCATAAATCCAAGTATGAATGGGAGCTTCTTCTACAAGTACAAGAGATAACTCTGAGAAAGTATTGATTGTTCTACTTGTAAAAGTTAGCTGGTTTTATGAAAAAGTATTGCTAGCTCTCCATTTTGGATTGAACTGATCTCGTTTGGTCACTCAAGAATTTTTTTCCAATCTTTGGCGAACTGGGATATGTATCTGCATCTCTAAGTGCTCCTTCATTGACTCTCATGCTTTTATTTCAAAACCATATGCATGTGCATGCTCAAACTCCGCCTCGTATTTGTACTCGACANTTTGGAGGGGGGGGGGGGAGAGTATTAGATAATCCAATCTAAAAGCCCAATCGATAAGCCTAATATATGTTTAGGGTTCTTTGCCTTTATAGTATAAATATGCATCTAATCAGAACTTTAGTTGTAGCATAAAGTTGTCACTTTGTGCGACTCCTTCTTCTCCATTTTATAAATCAATCTTATAATCATTTGATTCGTTGTGGCAATCAAAAGTTCTTTCTTCTCTTATTTATTTGCAAATTAATAAAACTTTAATAAGCTATTTTATAATCTTATTTTCAATCTTAGTTCTATCTGATAATATTCTAAAAGCTTGAATCCACCTACTTTTGGATTGTCCTACATCTATGTCTTTGGCGTCGTTTTTGCTATTTCTTGTAATCCTTTATTTTTCTCCAATGCATATAGCTCTTTCAGATCTCTCTTGTCATTGTTCGTTTCTTCTTTCATTTAATTGAGTTGAGTTCTTGCTCATTGGCTTCTCTTTTAAGAAAATCTCGAACCCTTTAAAATTGGATTTTTATTTATTTCATTGCAATTTTGATTTGAAAATTGGATGATCATGTCAAAATTTTAGTATTGTGAAAGCTAAAGCTCGTTAATCAAAACTGGTCTGTTGGGTTTTCTTTTATTTTCATTGATTTGGGAACTAGACTTTACCAAATTATGTTTGTATGAGTTCCTTAATTCAATAACTTTTTCTAAAAAAACATTGTTCCTCTGTTCAACAAATTCCTCTACTTGTTTTTCTAATTGTATCTCCTTTTCTTTAATTTGCTCCATGAAAAATACTAAAGCTTCATCAAATCTGTAGTTTATTTATATCATCTTGAGCTATGATACAAATGCCTTCTCGCATATTTAGAATAATTTTAGGTATTAATCGGGTACTCGAACATGATATTGCTCGACTCTAACTTGATTCGGAAATTTCCAGGTCCTATGTGGGTATTAAATTTCTAAAACCAAAACACTTGAACACGAAATTTGAAAGTCAAATTTCACCCAAAAACCCAAATGTCCACCCTTAGGTGAAAGTTATGAAGTTTGGTTTACTAAAGTTAAATAAGAAAAAGAGAGAGAAATAAGAGAAAGGAGAGCATTCTACCCGATTTTCGATTTTTGGTGGAGAGATCGGGTAAGATTCCACGAAAGATGAAGGTTTGTAATGATTTGACCTAAAAAGCACGCATACACGGCAATTAGGCTTCGTGGGCATGGTTCTTTGAGTAGGGCTACGTCATCACATCGCCTAGAATGCGCTATCACATGCCTGACATGATGGATATCCAAACCGTCGCGATAATCGAATTCAAAATTACAATTTTTCAATTGGAGTCTTGAACGGACCCTTCAACAAAGTCTTGCACACGGAGCTAGACGATGACCTTTACCGCGCTAAAGGGCGAGAGGGACTTACTGTTAATACCATATTTGTCACCTCACATCAAAGCCCGGTTAAAGACACTTTTCATCTTAGTTTATTCGCTCGACCATGACAATGGGCTAGAAGCTTATTCGAGCTAGTCCCAGACATAGTGAATAAGATTAATGTAAATTATAAGATAAGAAGGGGGGGGGGGAAATGCCACAAAAATCCTGAACTTTCAACTTTTGGCCAAAAAAGCTTGTACTTTCTTGCGGACCATTTTAGATCATGTTTATCGGTGGGTTTCAAAGAAGGTTTTAGATGTAGGGCCCACCGGAACAATAAGAACTCGGCACTTTTCTCTCTTAGTGTGGATCCGATTTTAGTACTGTTCGTGGGCCCCACTGATATGTGGCGGCCCACGATTGGTCTATTAGTTTTGTTTTTTAAAATAAAATATTAGAACCAAGAGTGGTGATGTTTATGCTCTTAATCCTCAATTAAATACGTAAAGCCTTTTAAATATCAAACTTTACGTTGACTTAACCATTTTAGATTTACAGTTAGTCAACAGTTAACATGAGTTAACACTGCTAAACATTTGTTAAAAAAACTGTTAATGAGACTCTTTATTGAAAAACAATATGATCTGAACATATATACCTTCTAGTTTCTATAGAGAAATAATCAAAACAGGGTTAAGATAATTGAGATGTTAAAATACAAGTCTCAAGCGTCTTGGTGAGGGGAAATCCTTTGTGATTCTCACAACATAACTTAACACATATTTATTAGAGGGGAATCTGAACAAAAACATAAAAAGGGTGGATCAAAAATTACAACCATGCTCCCTTGTAAGTCGTAATACTTGATAACTCATGACACAAGCTCTCACTTATATCTTGGATTGCAATATTGTTAGATTTTTCTTGTTACTTGTGATTCAAGATAATGCTGTAAAAGAAACTAAACTTAGAAATTGTTAACCCAGTTCCCACTTAAGGTACCTATGGGGGAGAGATTTATCCTCTCTAGTCCACTATATGAGTTTGTGCTTTGACAAACACAACAGACTGCAATTTACAAATATAGGTCTTAAAAGAAACTAATCCTCTAATGTTTTACTTATAGGTATGCAATTGTACAAAGATAGAGGAATAGAATCAACCGATAAGAATATCTGTAAATGGATTGAAGATGCAGCTGCCTTGGAAGCTCACCAATCTCCTTCAATGGAGCTCTCCAAGATTCGACGAAGGAAGAAGATGAATAATCTCTCTATTGGACTTAAACATAATCTGGTAGGTTTATAACAACCTCTAACAGAATTTGGGCTTGGGTTTAATTTTGAAAAGCCCACTCTCTAAACTTATCTCTTATTAACTCGCAGGCCCAATGCAAAGCCCACTAGCTGGAAATGGGAGAACTATAAAACTTTTCATTCTCCAGCTTAGCCTCTCATTTACCCTAATTCCTTCCACCCTTTCTTCCTACACCGACAAAAGAGAGAGAACACTTTCTCGCTCAGACCAAAACTCTTCGTGAGTCTCTGATCCTGCTGCGAAAAAACTCATCCTTCTTTTTCTCCGATCAACAGATCCACCATAACCACATCTCGGTAAGCTTCTGAGCCTCCGTCTTCCACTTTTCTTTTGAACTTCTTTCTGCTTGACAACCCTTACTTAACTCTTTTCTTCTTCTGCATGCGAGGATAAACAAGGAAGCTTTTCTTCTGAAGATGTACAGAGCTAAATACAGAACTGGTAAGCTCCTTCCTTTTGCTTGATTTGATTATGGATTAAGGCTTTCTTGACTAACTTCGCTTTTCTACTGTCTTGCATGTACTTGAAAACATGAGTTTTCTCAAGGAAGAATACCAAGCGACTCTCTGATGAACCTTCCATGTAACTTAAAAGCTCAGATCTGACGATTCGAAGTGAAGATCTGAAGGCTAAAGAGGTATAAAACCCACAACTCAAAACCCTTTACCTTCTGTTTACACTTTGCTGTACAAGATGCTGACTTTTTCGTTTACTCTTTCTGCATGTGAATCTGAGAGACGATCACTGACTGAGACGGATCTGAAGGCACCAAACTAGGAACTCCATATCTAAACAAAATGGTAAGTAAAATTGAAGATCATTAACTTAATCGATTCTTTTTCTGAAACCTTGTTATGAAGTAAATCCCTCTGATCCCTTCTGTTTCTTGTTGTCTACGAGGTGAGAAAACGATAAGAACACGACGCAGACAGAGCTGGTTGACTAGGTAACTACCTTCAGAGCCACCAACCCCTTTTCAAAAGTTTTACCAGGTACGCTCTTTGTGAGTAGATCTGCTAGGTTCATGCTTGTCTGAACTTTAATCACTTCTATGCTTTTCTCTATGATTGCATCTCTGATGAAATTCCATTTAACTGCTATATGCTTTGTACGCTCATGAAAACCACCATTCTTTTCGAATTGAATTGCACTTTGTGAATCACAAAATATTTTAATAGTGCCTTGCTTGAAACCTAATTCTTCAACCATCCCTTTTAACCAAATCGCTTCTTTAGTTGCTTCTCCTAAAGTCGTATACTCAGCTTCAGTAGTTGAGAGTGCCACGACTTGTTGGAGCCCCGATCTCCAGCTAACTGTGTTACCTCCTACTTGAAAGATGTATCCTGTTATGGATCTTCTTCTATCTAGATCAATAGCATAATCAGCATCACAGTAGCCTTCAACTTTAAAACTTGAATCCTTAGTAAAAGTTAAAGTGCAATCTAATGAACCTTTAATGTATCTCATAATCCACTTAATTGCTTGCCAATGATCTCTACCAGGTTTTTCCATAAATCTGCTTACCACACCAACTGAGTGTGCTAAATCGGGCCTAGATCCCACCATGGCATACATGAGACTTCCCACTGCACTTGCATAAGGGATCTCAGCCATTAACTTTGACTCTGATTCTAGTTCTTCATCACTTAGGCTCTTTAGTTGAAATTGTGAACCAAAAGGAGTTATAACTGGCTTACAATCAAACATATTGAAAACTTTCAGCACCTTCTCCAAATACTTTCCTTGTGAAAGCTTTAGAACCCCTTTCTGTCTATTTCTAATAATGTCCATTCCTAATATTCTAGTTGCTGGCCCCAAATCTTTCATTTCAAACTCCTTCATTAGACTGTTCTTCAACCTCTAAATTGCATCTAAATCTCTAGAAGCCACTAGCATATCAACAACATAGATTAGCAAATAGACAACTTTAGAAATTTCTATACCTTTGATGTAGACACACGGATCATATTGACGTATATTAAATTTCTGTTCTTTTATAAATCTGTCAAATCTTTTGTTCCATTGCCTTGGAGACTGCTTCAATCCGTATATGGACTTCTTTAGGAGGCACACCATACTTTCCTTTACCTTCTGCTTAAAACCTTCTGGTTGTTCCATGAAGATTTCTTCCTCAAGATTTCCATTTAAGAAAGCTGTCTTAACATCCAACTGTTCTAGCTCTAGATCTTCATTTGTGACTAGGGATAGCATGATCTTTATAGAAACATGTTTCACAACTGGAGCAAACACTTCAGTATAATCAACTCCTTCTACTTGTGAAAAACCGTTTGCCACTAATCTCGCTTTGAATCTTGGCTGCTCTACACCTGGTATTCCGGGTTTCCTTTTTAACACCCACTTGCATCCTATAATCCTTTTCTTGAATGGTCTTTCCACAATCTCCCAAGTGCAGTTCTTCTTTAGTAAATCCATTTCATCAACACACGCTTCTGTCCACTCTTTTTTGTTCAATCTCCTCATTGATTCAGCATAGGACATAGGTTCTTCAATTTCTATATCTTTAGCAGCAGCTAGAGCATAGGCTGCTACATCAAAATCATCATACTTGGAGGGAGCCTTTCTAACTCTTCTTACTCTATCTCTTGCAAGTAAATAGCTATCAAGATCTTCTTGAACTAGTGCTTCTTCTGTGGTGACTTCATTCTCTGAATCTGAAACTTCTTGTTTATTCTGTTCACTTTACACATTTGCTCCACCTGAAATTGATGAATGTTCTTCTTGTTCAAATGGAACTCCACCTGAAACTGAATCACTTTCTGTAGTCTGATCTGATGAATTTTGTACTAATTCTGGAGAAAAGGAGACCTTCTTTCCTTTGTTCTTCATGATTCTGAACTCTGAACGTTCTGATTCTGTCATCATTTCTGCTTTGTCCTTGAAGACTTTCTCTTCATGAAATATCACATTTCTACTGATTTTACACTGATTTTCTTCTGGTAACCAAACTCCGAATCCTTTAGTTCCTTGTGGATAACCAACAAAATAACCTTTCTTTGCTCTTGGACTTGTTTTGGATTGCACCGTGTGACCGTAAGCTGCACATCCAAACCTCCTTAAGTGATTTATTTGAGGTTTGTAATTAGACCACAATTCTTCTGAAACTTTGAAACCAATTGAAGAACTAAGGGATCTGTTGATTAGATAAACTGCTGTTGATGCAGCTTCTGCCCAAAATATTTCTTCCATCCCACTTTCTGATAGCATGCACCTAACCTTATTCATAACTGTTCTATTCATTCTTTCTAAAACTCCGTTCTGTTGAGGAGTGTAAGTACACGTCCTATGCCTTTTAATACCAGCTTCCTTGCACAAAGTTTTAAACCTGTTATTGCAATACTCTAGGCCATTATCAGTTCTTAAACATTTTATCTTCTTTCCAGTTTGATTTGCAACCAGTGCTTTCCAATATGAAAACTTCAAATACGCTTCATTTTTTGTTCTTAGGAAATAGATCCAAACTTTTCTGCTAAAGTCATCAATGAAGGTTATGAAGTACTGATTTCCTGCTAGACTTGGAACTACATTAGGTGATCCCCACAAATCCGAATGAACATATTCAAGGATTTCTGTGGTAGTGTGTTTGGACTTAGAAAAGCTCTGTTTATGAGCCTTACCTAACACACAAGTCTCACAAAACCCTAAGGTTTTGATATCCTTTTCTGAAAGATACCCTACTTTAACCAATTCTCGCATATGTTTATGATTCATGTGACTAAGTCTGGAATGTCACTTACTTGTGCTGTCAACAACACTTTTAACATAATTGGATTCTGCCACTTTGACTTTTCCTTCCAAGTAATACAGACCATTCTTGTACACTCCAGCCAAAAACTTTTTACCATCTGTTTTCCTGTAAAACTGGATTTTGAAATCTTCACCTTCATATCTGCAATCTGACTTCTCTAAACATCCATAAGATATTAGGTTTCTTCCCATAGTTGGCATGTATCTAACTCTAGTTAGTATCACGCATGAACCATCAGGATTATCAATTATGATTTTCCCTATTCCATGAATCTGACTGTTTTTATTATTTTCCATAAGAACCTTGCCTCCTTCATACTCATCTAGATCAAACAGGAGGTCTTTATTTGGTGTTATGTGAAACGTACATCCTGAGTTAACACCCACTCTTCTTTAGAATCAAATATGCTTGCTGTTAGAACCATAAGTTCATATACATTCTCAACAACATTCACAGAATCCTTTGATTCTTTTGTCTTTCTGTCTAGGCAGTCTTTCCTCCAATGTCCCTCTTTTCCACAAACAAAGCAACCTTTTCCTTTATTCTTTTTGCCCTTCTGTTTGTCTTTGTCTTTACCTCTGCTCTTAGATCTTCTTTTGCCTGACTGATTTTCCTTAGTTTCTGATCTTCCTCTGTTAGAAACAAATAAGCCCTCTGCTTGAGATTTGCTTCCTTTACCAACTTCTAATAGCTCCCTTTCCTTAGACTTGGCTGATGCTGTAACTTCTTGTAAACTCAATGTTTCTTTACCATATTTGAGTGTTTCCTTGAGATGATCAAACTTTCTTGGTAATGAATTTAGCAATAAGATTGCTTGTACTTCTTCTGTAACTGTTACACCGAGATTGCTAAGGTATGCCACTAGCTTTAGGAATTCATCAACATTTTGATCAATGGTCTTTGAGTCTAACATTCTGTACGTATATAATCTGGTTTGAAAATAGATCCTGTTAGGTAAAGTACTTTCCATGTATAGTGTGTTTAGCATAGACCACACTGCGGCTGCTGTTTCACAATGTATTATCTTTCTTAGAACTTGATCATTCACGTTTGGAATTATCAAGCTCATTGATTTTTCGATTTTAACCGGATCTTTTTCTTTTTTCTTATCTGTTGTGACTTCTCTTGTTCCTCCTGACCCCGGGACTGAGCCAGTGGAGTCTGTCTGTTACACCAACTGGTGTATCTTTAAGCAAGTCTTGGTCAAACAAGATGTCTTTTAGGCCTATCATCTTGATGTGCGATAGCATCCTGACCTTCCAAAGATCAAAGTCACCTGATCCATCGAATCTTTCTACTTCTACACGCGTATATGCCAGCGAGTTTTCTCCCATTCTTACCTGAAAGCTTAGTACACAAGAACTACACAAGCAAAGCAATCAAGATTCCAAAGGATAAGTTTCGAACCTTATTCTTTTACTCTTACTTATGCGATTGTCTTATGTTCTTGAGTTATGTTGCTTCTTTGAAACTTTGGGACGTTACAACTCTTCTTGAATACAAATGCGTAACTCCCTTTGAGCCGGGAGCTCTGATACCACTTGTTAGGTTTTTCTTGTTACTTGTGATTCAAGATAATGCTGTAAAAGAAATTAAACACAGAAATTGTTAACCCAGTTTCCACTTAAGGTACCTCTGGGGGAGAGATTTATCCTCTCCAATCCACTATATGAATTTGTGCTTTGACAAACACAACATATTGCAATTTACAAGTATAGATCTTAAAAGAAACTAATCCTCTAATGTTTTGCTTATAGGTATGCAATTGTACAAAGATAGAGGAATAGAATCAACCGATAAGAATCTATGTAAATGGATTGAAGATGCAGCTGCCTTGGAAGCTCACCAATCTCCTTCAATGGAGCTTTCTAAGATTCGATGAAGGAAGAAAATGAATAATCTCTCTATTGGACTAAAACAGAATTTGGTACGTTTATAAAAACCTCTAACAGTATTTGGGCTTGAGTTTAATCTTGAAAAGCCCACTCTCTAAACTGATTTCTGATTAACTCGAAGGCCCAATGCAAAGCCCACTAGATGGAAATGGGAGAGTTATAAAACCTTTCAAATATGTTGTATCAAAATAGAGAACATGAACTCGTTGGTTAAATAGGAGAGAATGAGTTTGCATCAGTTTAGAAGCCCGGAAATCTCCGGTATGCAGATATCAAGTTCTATCTAGGAGACGAAAGTGGATAAGAGCAGCACCTGGGCAATGATTAGCTTCAATTAAAGTGACTTTGATCCCATTAATAGAGTATTCAACGTCTAGCTCCAATAGATGAATAACCTTAGACAAAGAGGATTAGCCACACAGTAATTAAAAGTTAAAACACAAATTTAATGGAGATCCTTGGTCATATAAATATTATCAACAAAAGAGCTTACGAAGAATTAACAGAGAGACTAAGTTTGAGAAGATGACTAGTGAGAGAAGAACAGTAGATGGGACAATGAGACCTTGCTTTAGTGAGTTAATGATCAGAATGAAAGTGAGTAAGAAAATAAGCAGAGAATCCTTGCACACATTCATAGCGAAAGCCATCCACGGTAAATGGTGCTTTTACAGATAATCACAGAAAGAGAGCAAAACTGGCAAACAAAAAAAGTAGAATTGGCCATAGACAAATGCTAAGAAGAAGATTAAAATTAAACCTGGAAGTTTTTCTGTAAAAAGGGCATTGTTGTTGAGGCGAGTCAGTAAATAAAGAGTATTTGAATCTCTTTCTTAGAGATCTCGTCGTCTTTTTCGCCAACGATGAAGCTGAAGCAGGTGAAGTAAAAGGGGAAGGCTTTTGTGAACCCCAGATCTAAAACAAGTCTGTTTGCTTTAATGTTTGTCTCTGGAGAAATTCTTCTGTAAATCTCAAATTTGAAACAATTCAGCTTGACTACTGATTAAAGAAGTCATTAACGGTGTTTTCTAACATACGTCTAACAGTGTTAAATTAATTTTAATTGTTGACTAACTGTAAGGCTAAAATGGCAAAGTCAACATAAAATTTAATATTTAAAAAGGTTTCACTCATAAAATTAAGGACTAAAATAGTCTGTTAGAAAGTACAAGTTTTTTTTGACAAAAATTTGAAAATTCGATTTTTTATGACATTCTTGAAAATTCGGGTTTTTTGGCAAAAATAGAATTTGTAAAAATCTTGTTAAAAATTATGTTAGGACTATAAATACATAGCCCTAGATATTATACACGAGCATTCATAACTTTTACCTCAGATCTAATTTGACATTTGAATTAGATTTGGAACCGCAATTTACATAATAAAACACTTACTCGTAAACTTGTTCAACAAATCTCAATTTAGTTAAGATCGGCTGAACTATGGTTCATCAATACTTATAGTAAACCCTTAACATACCAAAATATCTCCACGACATATCTTAAAATTAAGTTTTCAGTTTCCTCGCCACCAGAATTTTTTTTTTTGGTAAGCAGACAGGGGAAAACTCCATCTAATTTATTAATAAAAGAAATACTAGCTCAAGGAATTTCTCATCAATGGTGAGAAAACCTGAAGATCAAGAGATACGAAAGAGTTCAAAAAACAGACTCAAAAGAATGAAAACATGGCGCTAAAGTGAAAGCATGATTAGCTAATCTATCCGCTAAAGAATTAGCTCCTCTGTAAACGTGTGAAATCCAGACAATCCAGTCCTTTGAAATGAAGCCTTGTCACTAGCGTACCAGGAATGAAAGTGGGTGAGAGTTATTCACCCCATTTCGAAGAAAACCAATCACAATCTCTGAGTCAATCTCAAGCTCCAGATGTCGATAACGATGTTCCCAGGCTATGTAAAGGCCATAATAAACACCCAAAAGCTCAGCCATAGGCGCCAAACAAATACCGATATTTAGTGCAAAACCCCCACACCAATCCCCTTGATCATCACGTAAAACCCACCAGCCGATGCAAGACCGGGGTTGCCTCGTGAAGCTCCATCAGTATTAATTTTGATCCAGCCTTGCCTCGGTTTAGACCATATATCAGACCGAACGGCTCTCGGCGTATTACCAGCTCTGTGTGTACCACTCATTGGTTTGCCTTTCATCACTTCAATAGCTTTGTCCTTAACAAACTGTAAGCGATTTCTATATCTATTGCTAGAACCAAACACTTCTTCACACCTCCATTTCCAACTCCACCATATCACCATAGTGAATAAACATGGCCATGAATAATCTGGAGTTGAATACGTATCCGTAAAGTTCGAAAACAGCCACTCCAATATTGAATTGCTGCAAAAAAATGTGTCTTGTTTAAGACCGACACTAACCTTACCCATAGTCCCCTCACCGTCGGACAGTCTCGGATGGCATGGAGAATTGTTTCCAGGCCTCCTTTACACAGAGGACACACGGCTGTATCTCCTAAGTATCGGCACGCCCTTTCTGAATTAGTCATAACCACTTGATTTGCAATGAGCCAAAGGAAGGTACGAGCTCTCTCGGTTGCTTGCACTCACCATAGTTTATGAAAGAATGTCTCCATATTCGGTCCAGCCTCTGTTTTCCGGTTCAGTAGCTCATAAGCAGAGCTAACCGTAAAATTCCCGTCGTTTCGTACAGCCCAAGATAAGCTGTCCTGCCCACCCAAGACTTCATCAACAACATATGCCCGTAGCCGATATATAATTTTTGGTGATAGGAGTGGTACCACGACATCATACTTCCAACCATGTCCCGATGGCCATAAATCACACACTCTATCGTGTAGCATATCCTCCGGTACTACGGTTGTAGCTAGATCAACGAGAGGGCTTGCGCATAACCACTTGTCCGTCCAAAAACAGATTGAGCGTCCATTACCTATAGTAAATGCATGTCCCGGTAGTATGACCTCTTTAATACATCGGACTATGCCTCACCATGTTTGTGAATAATTCCCTTTACTTAACATCCAGCCTGTATCATGTATATCATTACTCTTATACTTGGATCTCAACACTTCAGCCCATAATCCTTTCTCATCTTGCAATAGTCTCCACCCCACTTTAGCCAGCAAGGCCTTATTTACTATGAAAGGACTTTTAATTCCTAAACCTCCTTCGCTTTTGGGACGACTTACTCTTTCCCATGAAACCAAATGTTGCTTCCTTCGACCATCTTTTTTACCCCAAACAAAATCTCTTGCACAACGGTCAAGGAGAGTGAGAGTGCTCGTTGGTAGCAAGCTTGTACTCATTGTATGTATCAGGATAGCAGATAAGACCGATTTAGTGAGCGTGATTCGGCCGGCCATAGATAATAAACTTCCTTTCCAACCCGCTAATCGTGAATTAACCTTCTCCACTACATCCCCAAAGGTATTCTTGTTAATCCTTCTATGCAAGACAGGCATTCCAAGATACTTACCGAGATCTCGTGTAGCTTTGATTCCACTCAACTCGCTAATGGCCTTAACGGTTTCTCGATCCATATTTTCAGAGAAGAAAATTTTTGATTTCTCCAGGCTAAATTTCTGACCCGAAGCGGAACTAAAATCTTCTAAAACTCGCTTCACCACTCGTATTTGATTCGAAGAAGCTTCAGAAAACAATATAAGATCATCCGCAAAGCACATATAGGATAACGCAGGGCCCCCTCTTGATAACCGAATCGGTTTCCACTCTTTACGTTCAATTGCCGCTGCTACTAGGTGGCACAATCTTTCCATACACAGTACAAAGAGATATGGGGATAAAGGATCCCCTTGGTGAATACCCGTACCCTTTTTAAAACGTTATGTGGCTTCTCCATTTATCAAAAGACTCATAGATGGTCCTGCAACACATGTCATGATCCAGCTAATCCACTTCTCCGATAGACCAGCCGCTCTCAAGGTATCCTCCACAAAATCCCATCTGATACGGTCATAGGCTTTCTCCAGGTCCAACATTAATAACATCCAACCCTTCTCACCCTTCTTCTTTCTCATTGAATGTAATGCTTCTTGAACCAAAATTATATTATCCGAACTCAAGCAACCAGGAATAAAGCTAGACTGAGCCGGTCCAATCAACTTCATCATTATCGGTTTCAGCCTTGTAACCATAACCTTAGTAATTGTTTTGAAGAGCACATTACAGAGGCTTATTGGTCAGAACTGAGTAATTTTTTCCGGTTTCAATACCTTTGGAATTAGGACTACAAGCGCATCCTTCAGCTTCTCCGGGAGTACACCAGTAGCAAAAAAATCCAGAACAAAACGAGTAACTGACTCACCCACAACTCCCCAACAATCTTGATAGAAGACGGGTTGATAGCTATCAGGGCCCGGAGCTTTGAACTTCCCCATACTCCGCATAGCCTTCTCCACCTCTATAGTGCTGAAAGGAGAATCCAAACTTGTTTGCTCCGCAACCGTTAGCTCCTCAAACCCCTCTTTTGAGAGAGCAATCGGTTCCACCTCGACATCATCAAGCGAGTATAAACGCTTGAAGTACTCAACCACCAGCCTTTCTATATTCTCTTTTCCCGAACACCAACTCCCATTATCATCTTTCAACATCTCTATATGATTTCTCTTTCTTCTAATAACAGTGGAAGTATGGAAAAATTTTGTATTACGATCTCCAAACGCAACCCATCTTTCTCTAGATTTCTGGAACCAAAGCATCTCTTCTTGCGCTAGTACCACATCTATCTCTTTTTCCAAAGCTTCTTCCCTTTGTAAGAGATCATCTGTGTGTGTAACCGTTAACTGAACTTGTACACTCTCTAGCTCTTGAATCATACTCGCTTTCTTCTTTTTCAATTAACCAAACACCTCTTTGTTCCATTTCTTAAGTTTTAATTGTAGCCTCTCTAACGCTTCATGAGTTGATAACTCCCGACTCCAAGAAACCCGTAACATATCTTGGAAATTATCATGTAAAAGCCAAGCTGCCTCAAATCGAAATGGTCTCCTACGTGGATTCACCGCTACCTCGGGGCATAATTGAATATACATAGGTGCATGGTCTCAAGCTAAGAATGGTAGGTGTCGAACCGTAGCCTCTTGCCATTTCAATCTTGTTTGGGCGCAACAAAGTACTCTATGCAAACGTTTAGCTACAAATTTGCGTTCTTCACGGCTTCTCCTCCACGTGAAAACACTACCTTGAAATCCCATATCAATAAGGAGTAGCTCATTGATCCAGTCTCCGAACAGTAATGAATCCGGTGATAAACAACCATTACCCCCCGTTCGTTCATAAAGTCTCACTGTAGTGTTAAAATCACCACCAATAATTAGAGGTTTATTCACTCTTTGAACTACCTCCTTAAGTTGCACCCACAACGAAGCTCTTCTACTAACCGATGGAGCCGCATATACCACTATTAGATGCTGAATATCACCACCGTAATCAATTCTAATATGAATAAATTGATCAGCAGTTTCCTTCACCTCTACTTCCCCTAAACCTTCTCGCCACAAAAACCAAATACCACCACTATGCCCGATAGCATCCACTCTAACCGAATGAGCAAAACCTACTCCTTGACAAATATGCAACACCTTGTCCCCACCAGCATGAGTCTCAAAGAGGGCTACTATATCTGATGAAAAAAGTTTAAGCATATATCAAATGGATCTCCGAAAATTAGGTTTATTGGCCCCCCCCCGGAAATTCCACAAAAGACAATTCATTAATAAAAACTGTTGAAGAACTAGAACCACCGGGGAAAACCCTTATTGGCTACTCAAACTCATTTCTTCAGTTCCCACGTGCTGAAGTGTTTCAACCCCTTATGCTCGTGAAACTGCTTTACTTTCTACAACTCTTGATGTCTCAACTCCATCCAACATCACTTCCCCATCACCATCTACCTCTTTAAGATTGTCAAGTAAAGCAATCCCGCTAACTGCATTAGGTTTTGGTAATCCTGTCATTGTATGTGAGTACCCAATCTTCATCAACTCCTCATGTTCCCTTCTTGGGCGTTTCCCATTAGGTCCCAACCCCTGACCATGACTTGAGGACCCAAATACAAGACCTCGAGATGGCTTGTTGCTCTTCATTATTTTAGGGATTGCAGGTACATTATGTCTAGCTTTAAATCCATTATTACCCTGAACCGTTAAATCTGTACCAACCTTGTCTCGTTTTGTCTCCTTTCTAGCCGCAAAAACAAGTTTTTGTTCTCCTTCTATACGAGATGTACTAGCAGGTTCCATGACCCGAGACACATTCTCCTTATCCCCGACATTAACACTATCAGACTGCATAACCTTAGTCTCGTTCACACCTTCCTCTAACCCATGAAAACTGTTCGATATCTCCACATTAGTATCTATTACTTTCACCGTGATATCACTTAAATTTTGCCTAGGGTTAACTCTCTCCTGTACCCCTTCCACTCTTTTGTCAATACTTCGAACCTCCGAATGTCGAGATCCTCATTTTACCACTGTAAAACCCTCATTATCCGATATCTTCTTCCCCAAGTTATTCTTCTCTACCGTGACCAGAGCTAGATTGGGCCTCTTCTCCAGTTCCTTACGCAAACAATTAGCAGCTAGGTGACCAAATATCCCACATAATGAACATATGCTTGACATGCCTTCATATTCTATGAAATATCTCTCACCGTTGATCATAATAGATCCTTTAAGTGGTTTTCGCAGGTTTACCTCCACACAAACTCTTGCAAAACGACCACGTTCAAAGTTTAGGGTAGTAAGATCCACCTTTACCGGCCTTCCCAAGCATTCAGTAATTCCCATGAGAATATCTCTATGGTAAAAATTGAAAGTTATACTTGACAATCTCACCCACACTAGTGTTGTTGTAATATCATCACTCAAGGGATCAAAATCAGGAGTCCAAGCCCTAACCAAAAGGTAGCTCCCAAACGCCCGCCACAGACCTCCAGTTAGGATATTCAAATACTCCTCCTCAGAATCGAAACGCACCATGAAGAATTGTCTCGGTAAGTCCACAATATGCATGCCTCCTTTAGCTTTCCACACCTCTCTTAATTTTCGATCAAGCATAGGTAGAGAGATTGTCCTACCCAACACCTTAACAATCATGCAGTTCTTCCATAAGCCATTCATTACTGTCAACACTTCTTCCCCTATTGTAACAACTGGCTCACCGTCCTCCCCGTTCGGATAATCTACCTTTAAACGAGCCCTAACAAACTCACGATTCATAATACTTTCCGGATCAAGCCTTCCACCTTGATTCTTCTCCGTCACACGTTCAGCCCACGTCCGCCTATCCTCCGGAGGTTTACCCGGTGGCTCACCTCCTCCTCCAACGTCAACAGCCATTGCGTCAATCATAACATTCGTGTCGTCTCCCTTAATCGCCTTAGAGACCATGTTCTAGGGTTTTTTGTTTAGTTTTACACAAAGTCCCTCGCCACCAGAATTAGAGGAGCAGTTAGATTCTTTATTGGTTAAATTTAATTTTTCGTTTTTAAGTTAATTAAAAAAAGGGACATTCTCAAAAATACCACCAAAAGGTAGGTTCATTCCAAAAATACCACACATTTTCAAAAGTTTCAAAAAAACCACATATTTTCCAAATATACCACAAACATGTTTTTGTTCCAAAAATACCACAAAATTTGAAATAGATTTGAACTTCAAATTTAAACCCTAAAACACCAAAACAAAACCTTACCCCCTTCAAAACTAAACCCTAAACTCTATTTAGTGAACCCAAACCCAAAATTTTAAATTTTAAACCCTTAAAATTCAATTTTTATGTTTGTAGTATTTTTGGAACATTTGAGAGTGTGTGATATTTTTGGAACTTTTGGGAGTGTGTGGTAGTTTTGGAATTTGAACTTCTTTTCGTGGTGTTTCAAGGAATTTCTCTTTAAAAAATCAATAAAACATTATACAAAATAATATTTGAGAATTCCTTGAAACACCATCAAAAGAAGTTCAAATTCCAAAAATACCACACACTCCCAAAAGTTCCAAAAATATCACACACCCCCAAATGTTCCAAAATACCACAAACATGAAAATGAATTTTAAGAGCTTAGCATTTAAAATTTTAGGTTTGGGTTGACTAAATAGAGTTTAAGGTTCAGTTTTGAAGGGGTAGAGTTTGGTTTTGACGATTTAGAGTTTAAATTTGAAGTTTTAAAACTATTTCAAAATTAGTAGTTTATTTGGAATAAAAACATTTTTGTGCTATTTTTGGAACTTTTGGAAGTGTGTAGTATTTTTGGAATAAACATAATTTTTGTGGTATTTTTGAAAATTCTCCATAACCTTTGGGATTTTATATATATCATATTAGTAAGAATTTTTATGGAAAATATCATATCTTCCATTTCCTGCAACATATATTATGTTAGGTGTACTTGTGTTATGACAAAAATGATGAAAATGTCCCTATTTTTAGGAGTTGTGTTTGATGGGATTTAATTTTAGCAATAAAGCATTTAATAGTCTTAAATAGTGACTAGATGTGTTTATTAAAGGAAAAAAGGTTTAGTAAATAAACCTTAAATTAGATGAAGATATGTTGTGCCACTAATACATGTTTGGTGGAGCTCATGCTCACTGGCGATAAATCAGGTAAGGCGATTAATGGCATGTTTAAGTTTTTTTTTGTGTGTGTGTGCTGATTCATTAACTTTGGACGCACATAACCGCTCATGTGTTTGTTCAGATGGATGAGTTTTGTTTTAAATGATAGACCAATTTTTTGTATGACCTGTTTAAATTTTTTTGAAAGAAAATTTGTTTGGTGAATGTGGGTTGGTGATCTTCAATGGAAAACAATGTTATGATAATAGTTGGTTAGTGAGAGTGCTTAGAATATCAGACTTGGCATTTTCGAGTTGCTAAAGATATGGTTGGTTGGCGTAGGTGTTCTTTGAGGATTCCTATCCAAGGCGGCCGGGAGGAGGTGATTGCCGAGATGGAACTGAGGCTTCGACATTAGATTATCCTTGTGCCGCATTACGGCTAGTCCACGAATTACGACCCGTAGGCTCATTTATAGTGATTCCACCACTACTAATTGCATTCTCCGGTCTTGCCTTCTTCTTTTTGCCATCATTTTGCATAATCCCCTTTCCTTTGTCCTCTTTGGTTAGCTTTTGCTTCGGTGCCATGAGTACTTCCTACAAAATTTGGCAATTAACACGCAATGTGAGATATATGAGGGTACAAAGGAATCAAATTTCTATCCGATTTCACTTAATCATCATGGCTCATGATCAATTTGTGGAAAAAATGAAATTTTAACCAATTTAGCACATAATCCTAATTCAGCCATTTGTAAATTCCTCAATTCCATCATTCCCAAGCCTCAATCAACCACAAACAATCAAATTCCCCCAAACTTAGCCCAATTTTGCTCAAGAACCCTCAATCCCAAATTTTTGCAAAATTATGATATTCAATCTCAATAAAACAAGGTAAAGGCAATGTGATTGATTACCAACAAATTTCTAAGCCAATTCAACAAGTTCCAATCTTAAAATCAAAGAAATTGCAATTTTCGGTTTGGGTGAATAGTGATTTTCAAAAATTTTAGGGTTGAGAGACATACCTTGGCTTAATCGAAATGAAATTGAGAGATAGAGGTGATATGGGCAAGAAAATCCAAAACTTTGTAAAAGAAAGCTTGAAAATCGGTTGAAAAATGAGTTGAAATCGAAAATTCTTAGGGGTTTTGAAGGTAAAAATCACAAAAGCGAGAAAATGGAGAAGAAGAAGTGAAAATCGGAGGTTCCTTTTAAAAGATTCAACCCGTACCGGTTTGTACAAACCGATTCATTAAACCGATATGCAGTTTTAAAGCCCGTATCGGTTTGTGCAAACTGGTACATTAAATCGATATGAGAGTTTAAAGCTTGTACTGGTTTGGACAAACCGGTACACCTTACAGATGGTTAGTACCTGCCCGTTTTTATGCAATCGTATCGGTCTAACTTGACCGGTACATCAAACCGATATGGCCAATTCTGTCGTGTACCGGTCTGGCGTGATCGATACATTAAACCGATACAGCTCTGTTTTCGTTCTGAAACCTCCAAATCTGCATAAATCAATACTCAAACTTCCCCAAAGGTTAGTTCACCAGAAAACATGCATAAACAAGTGCAAAAACCAAAATAAAAATGATATATACAAAAGGATAATATGAGAGTGTCTTTCAAGTGCGCTTTTTAAAAGTCACTAAGCTTGACTCGCCACTTTTTTAGGCTTGTGGTGGCTCGGAAAGAGACATGGAATCTCTTTCCTTGACAACTTCACTTGCTAGGTATCGCTTCACCCTTTGTCCATTGACCGTGAACTCTTTTTCGTCTTTCCCGAAGAGAACAATTGCACCATATGGACGGATTTCCTTAACCGTGAAAGGGCCCGACCATCTTGATTTTAGTTTTCCGGAAAAAAGTTTCAGCCTTGAGTTGTATGGCAATACCAAATCACCAAATTTCAATTCCTTGGTGATGATTTTCTTGTCATGAAAAAGCTTTGGTCTTCTCTTTATAGATCTTAGCATTCTTATATGCTTCAAGCCTTATCTCATCTAACTCACCGAGTTGAAACTATCTCTTCTCTTTGGCATTTTTGATATCAAAATTCAGCAATTTGACAGCCCACATAGCCTTATATTCTAACTCAACCGGGAAATGGCAAGTTTTGCCATAGAGAAGATTGAATGGAGTTGTGCCTAATGGGGTCTTAAATGTGGTCCTATATGCCCACAAAACATCATCCAACTTAATGAACCAATCTTTCCTAGTTGTGTCAACCGTCTTTTCAAGTATGGCCTTGATTTGCTTGTTGGAGACTTCAACTTGGCCGCTTGTTTGAGGATGGTAAGGTGTGGCTACCTTGTGCTTAACTCTATATTTCTTCAACTAGCCTTCAAACACTTTATTGATGAAGTGTGATCCCCCATCACTAATTACAACTTTTGGGACTCCAAACCTTGGAAATATGTTGCTCTTGAATATTTTCAACACCACTTTGGCATCATTGGTGGGGCTTGAAATGGCTTCTACCCACTTTGACACATAGTCGACCGCTACCAAGATGTAGCTATTTTCATAAGAAGATGGAAACGGTCCCATAAAGTCGATCCCCTATACATCAAAGATCTCTACTTCCATGATCGGGTTTTGGGGCATTTAATTCCTTTTGCCAATATTTCCTGGCCTTTGACATGAATCACATCACAAGATGAATTTGTGACCGTCTTTAAACATGGCAGGCCACCAAAAACCAGCTTGTAGAACTATAGATACCGTCTTGAAAGTGGCAAAATTCCCACCATACGTTGATCCATGACAATGTAGAAGGATTCCCTCAACTTCTTCTTCAGCAACACATCGCCTATAAAGTCCATCCTTGTTCGAGGTGTAGAGATATAGCTCATCCCAAAAATACCTTGTGACTTCTTTGAGGAACTTCTTCTTTTGGTACCCTTCTAAACCATGCGGTTCTTTCTCACAAACCAAGTAATTACCGATGTCGGCATACTAAGGTTCGTTCCATCCGGCAATGGCTACTTCTCCAAGAGTATAACCCGGAATTACGGCCTTGTTCAGCTTGTTGATTTATGGAGACATCGACATCAATTTTTCCTCGGGAAATGAGTCGTCAATAGGGACCTTGTCCTTGATTCTCAACCGTGAGAAATGATCGGCAACTCCATTCTCAACACCTTTCTTGTCCTTGATCTCAAGATCAAAATCTTGTAACAATAAGATCCACCTCAAAAGTCACGGTTTAGCATCTTTTTTTGGCTAGAAAATGTCTTAATGTAACATGGTCGGTGTAGACAATGACCTTAGAACCCACCAAGTAAGATCTAAACTTCTCAAATGCAAAGACAATTGCAAGAAATTCCGTCTCAGTTGTAGCATACTTCACTTGGGTATCATCCAATGTCATGCTTTCTTAGTAGATAACATGAAGCTTCTTATCCTTCCTTTGTCCAAGAACCGCTCCTACAGCATAGTCACTTGCATCGCACATGATCTCAAACGGAAAATCCCAATTGGGTGGTTGGAATATTGGGGCACTTATCAACTCCTTCTTGATTTTTTTGAAGGATTCAAGACATGCATCATCAAAGTTGAAATCCACTTCCTTGCATAGAAGTCTTGTCAATGATCTAGCCACTTTTGAAAATTCTTTTATGAACCTTCTGTAGAACCCATCATGTCTCAAAAAGCTTCTAATTCCTTTTACTGAACTCGGTGATGCAAGGCTAGTCATGACATCAATCTTCGCCTTATCAACTTTGATTCCTTTTTCTGAAATCCAATGCCCAAGGACTATCCCATCTCTAACCATAGAATGTCATTTTTCCCAGTTTAGCACTAGATGAGTCTCCTCACATCTCTTCAGAACCCTGCACAAGTTTGACAAACACACAATAAACAAAGAGCCATATACAGAGAAATCATCCATAAAAACTTCAACTACATTCTCAATCAAATCAGAGAAGATAGACATCATGCAACGTTGAAAAGTTGTTGGGGCGTTACATAACCCAAACGGCATCCTTCGATAAGCAAAGGTTCCATAGGGGCATGTGAAGATATTTTTCTCTTGATCTTGCGGATGAATGGGTATTTGGAAGAAACCAGAATACCCATCCAAGAAGCAATAGTAAGGATAATTGGCTAAGCGTTCAAGCATTAGATCAATGAAAGGTAGGGGAAATGGTATTTTTTAGTTTCGGTGTTAAGTTTTTCGGTAATCGATGCACATTCTATGGCCAGTTATGGTTCAAGTGGGGATTAATTCATCATTTTCATTTTTCACTATGGTTATACCACTCTTTTTCATAACAACGTGAACCGGAAAGATCCAAGTGCTGTCCGAGATTGGGTATATAATACCGGCATCGACGAGTTTTAAAATTTCTTTCTTAACCACTTCTTTCAAGTTTGAGTTTAATCTACGTTGATGCTCAATAGAAGACATAGACTCATTTTCTAGATGGATTCTATGCATGCACAAAGTTGCTGAAATTCCCTTAATGTCATCTAAAGAATAACCTATTGCTCTCCTATATTTCCTCAATTCATTCATCAAACCATTAATTTCATCAATACTCAAATCATCATTGGGTAAGTAGAGTTAGAGCCAAGAAATACATACCGGAGACCTTTAGGTAAAGGTTTGAGTTCTACCTTTGGAGCTTTGAGCTCACTCCAATCCTCGGTTAGGCTAGACTTACCAATGCTAGCTTCATTTTTGGGTAAGTGAGTTGATGCAAGCTTGTCTCAAGTGAAGAGCATCTTCGAACTTCACTTTTTCTTCTAAGATCTCATGAGAATCAAGCCTTTCACTCATCCTTTCAACTTCGGTATTGAGAGCTCTTTTCTCATTAAGCTTAATAGTTAAAGCCAGTTTCAAAGTATCTTCAATAGCTAGCTCCTCCAAGTACTCATTGGTAAGATCATCCATTGTCTCTACATAGAAGACTTGACCATCAATGTTTGATTTCTTTATGATCTCCTTGATGTTATATTGTTGCACATGATCTTTGCCCAAGTGCAAGTCAATCATTCCATTCCTAACATCAATTATGGCTCTAGCAGTTTCATAGAAAGGTCTACCAAAGATAACTGGATCTCTTGGTTCTTCCTCCATCTCCAAGAAAACAAATTCGGTTGGAATTTTGGTGTGCCCTAGTCTTACCGAGAGATCTTCCAACATTCCAATCGGTACTCTTACGGACCTATCCGCCACCACCAAAGAGACCCTACAAGGTTTAAATGAAAAGAAGCCAAGTTTCTTAGAAATTGAGTAAGACATTAAGATAACACTAGCTCCTAGATCGCATAAGCATCTATCAAAGGTAAAAGGTCCTAGAGCACAAGGAAGAGTAAAACTCCCTGGATCTTCAAGTTTCTTTGGAGAGTTGTCTCGGTTTATGATTGCACTACTGATAGGCTCAGGTTTTAAATCATAAATCTATACTGCAGAGAATAGATCCTTGTAGTACAGTAAAGGGTCGATCCCATGAAGACCAAATAGTATGACTCTCAGTTTAAAAATTTATTCTAGCTAAGACAAGATAAAAAAATAAAACGCTAAGTGGTAGAGAAGTTCCACATGTATTCAGGTTTGAGGTTCATGTTGACAAGCAAGATTAACAACGAAAATAGTTCTCAACTCAAAAGACAGCAATAGACTAATCTTCTCCCGAAGTATTAGACCCCTATGATAGAATTTCTAGAAATAAAGACTAACCTTCTCCCGAAATCTTAGATCTCTAAAATAGATAATTAAACCATGCAATGATTGCATATTCGATATGTTCATAAGCATTCTAAGATAATACTCCCGCAAGCAAAGATACTTATTCATCTAGACTAGAACATATTAGATAAACCAAATCCCTTTGTATTTATTAACCTAAAATCATGAAGTAGGTGATCAGGCTAATTTAAGCAACAATAATAAATCTAGACTAAGAACCTAACAATTTAAATCCATTAAAGTCAAACCCTGACCATCAAAACCTTTTTTTCCTGGGAAATCCCTAAAACCTAACAAAGAGACTACTCAGACATAGTCAAGAAATCAACAATCATTATTTGAGAATGCATATTCAAAACCAGAATTTAATTAAAGTAAAAAGAGAGAGTTCATAATGCTTCTCCAAAATACATGTATCAGGATTCGTCTCTTCCAGAAAATAAAACTGTATTGTGAATTGTAAGTTCTGTGTTTTGGTCGTTGTGAAAATAAAACTAGACTTCTGACTTATATAGAAGTCAAAAGAGAAGAAAACCTAAAAATAAAAACCTATGATAAGTCTTGAAGACGGAAACATCGTTTTGGCAAACTTCAATAATCCTCGAACATTCGGATCGATCGATCCAAGCTTACGGAGATTTGGCAATCTTCAGGATCGATCAATCCATGTGTAGATCGATCGATCTCTTCAATCACGTGCTGCACATGCTTCTTCTGCGAGACAACTTGACCAATCTTCAGTAAAACCGTCATAACTTCTGATTGCCTTAATGGATTGACCTCAAATAACTTTCATATGAAAGCTAACTCACATGGCCAGTTTGAGTTAAAATCTCAGTGCATTCCATTCAAAGATACAACTTAAAATGTCGATCAACTTTTGGATCTTCTGTTGAACTCTGCTTCTGCATTCATCAAATTGTACCCACTTTGTACATAAAACCACCTTTTTGCTTCAGAACGTCTAAAATACCCGGAATCATGAAAATATACCAAAAACACATAGAAAACACTTGAATGATGACAAATAGTAAGTATAAATACTCACTAAAAGGCATCAAAATCGAGTGATATCAATTCCCCCTGACTTAGATCTTTGCTTGTCCTCAAGTGACGCAAGACCCAATCTGGAGAAAAGGTTTTGAAACCACACAGGAACTCTCAAAATCTCAGCAAACTTAAACATAGATATCAAAGCTTAAAAGACACCGAACCTAAACAACCATTACGAAAGAATTGTTCACCACCACATAACTAAAAGCCTGTTTCCTACTCTAAATCCAACCTCAATTAAGCTATCAAATCATCTCAGCTAGCTCATTAAGTTAAATTTGATTAGAATAGATGCATTCTTACCTATGGGCTTTTGATTCAATACGCACAAGAACCTCTTCAATCAAAATGCCCATACCAAACAGAGCATCCAACGACTTCTGGTTCTGACCCTTTTCCCCCTTTCTCACTTCTTTTTGAAAGATTCACACTTTTCTGCGTTTTTCTTTTCTATATTTTTTCTTAATGCTTTATAAACAGCCCGACAATGACTACGGACTTCTAGGTCACGCTTTCAACTCTTTTTCTAAACCGGTTTTTTCTGAAGAGAGGGCGAGAAAGGATCCGGATCATACTGAAAGAACTTGTTAGTTTTACAGAACACTGAAGAGTAAGACACTTAGCTTTCTAAGTATCTTACCACCTCAAGAAAGAGAAATTAAGTTCAGAATTAAGTCCTATCATGACAGAGTTAGCATCAAATCATCAACAATTCAAAAGATCCAGACTTTCGAAAACAAAACAATCAGCAATGGGGGTTCCAATCCCAAACATATAAGTTAAATCTAAGCCAGTAATCTAAAAAGATTAATACTATACTCACACTAGGTTGGTTATTATCATAGGTTCTGGTCATTGTTCCTTCGACTCGACTTATTAAAAATTGATTTTTTTTGAACATTTTCACCAAACTGATGAATCATCAAAAAGACTTAAAATATGATTAATAACTATACTCCCTCCCCCATACTTAAATCACACTGTCCCGGTGTGAAATAAACTCAAGAGAAGGAATAATGACTAGAATAAATAGGAAAAATAGTTTAAAATAATTTCAGTACTTACCTGAAACAAAGATCAGCTGAAAATTTTTGTACGATGGATCGATCGATTCCTAGACGGATCGATCGATCTATTATTACGTAAGAAACTTCATGGGCATGGATCGATCGATCTGAATGTCTGACCTAAATCTTCGAATTTCCCTGAAACATATTTTAAACTCAAAACTAAAAATTAATAGATTAGTTAACTAATTAGGACTGACTCTAAACAAAAACTAAAGAAAATAAATAAAATTAGTAGGTTGCCTCCCACTCAGCGCTTTATTTAACATCTAGAACAAGACCCACTTACCTTCTATGTTGAATCTGGTTCAGCTCCAATGGAGGCTATAATTCTCCCATCCTTTTCTAATATTTGCAGCTTCAACATTTATTCATTGCTGCCTTCTTGAGATCCTTTCCTTTGTTTTTAATACCTTGAACAAAAGGAATCCTAACCTTAGAGAAAGGTTTTGGAAAACCATTACTCTTCACTCTATAATCAACGCATTCTTCACACATTGACTTGGGAATCAAAATCATGCGAGGTTTCTTCTTGCCTTCTTTCAAACTCTCCTACTCTAAATCCAACATCAATCAAACTATCAAATCATCTCAACTAGCTCATTAAGTTCAATTTGATTAGAATAGATGTATTCTTACCTATGGGGTTTTGATTCAATGCGCACAAGCACCTCTTCTATCAAAATACCCATACCAAACTAAGCATCCAACGATTTCTGGTCTTGACCTTTTCTCCCTCTTTCTCATTTCTTTTTGAAAGATTCGCACTTTTCTGCGTTTTTTTTTTCTATATTTTTTCTTACTTCTTTTTTAATAGCCCAGCAATGACTTCGGACTTCTAGGTCATGCTTTCAACTCTTTTTCTAAACCGGTTTTTTTGAAGGGAGAGTGAGAAAGGATCCGGATCATACTGAAAGAACTTTTTGGTTTTGAGGTTTGAGGTTCAGGTTAAAAAACTTCAATAATCCATGTGTAGATCGTTCGATCTCTTCAATCACGTGCTGCACATGCTTCTTCTGCGAGACAGCTTGACCAGTCTTCAGTAAAATCATCATAACTTATGATTGCCTCAATGGATTAACCTCAAATAACTTTCATATGAAATCTAACTCACGTGGATAGTTTGAGTTAAAATCTCAGTCCATTCCATTCATAGAAACATCTCCGATCTCGATCAACTTCCGGCTCTTCTGCTGAACTCTGCTTCTGCATTCATCAAATCGTATCCACTTTGTGCATAAAACCACCTTTTTGCTCCAGAATGTCTAAAATACTTGGAATCATGAAAATTTACCAAAAACACATAGAAAACACTCAAATGATGACAAATAGAAAGTATAAATACTCACTAAAAAGCATCAAAATCGAGTGATATCAGCTACACTTATTTGAGAGAATGACCATTCCTTCCAAGGTCTTAAGCTTCTTCTTGATTGCATCTTTAAAAAATTTGCTATAATGGGGAACACGCATGAAAGCATCAATGATTGGCATAGAGATTTGAACTTCCTTCATTTGCTCTTCAAATTGAGCTATGTACTTCTCCATTAGTTGCTTCTTGAAGCGACCTGGTAATGGAAGTTTTGGTTCATAAGGAGGTGGCTCATAAACTAGGGCCTTTGGTGTAGAGTCGTCACCTTTGTCTTGTCCTTTACCCTTGAATTCAACCGCTTTCTCTTGAGTTGGTTTCTCTACCACAATCTCTTCACATAAGTCTTCATAATTCTCAAAGGAAATAACTTTTCCCCCATCTTGATTCTTGTTGTCTTCAATAAGAACTCTTAGTGGCAACTCTTTGCCACTTCTAAATGTGATGGCATTAATGTACTCCTTGGGGTTGGTTTCAGATTTTCTCGAAAGTTGGCCCATTGGTTATTTTGGAGGTAGAAGTGATTTGAGCCACTTCACTGTCCAAAGACTTTAAGTGAGAAGTCATGCTTTCAATCTTGACATGTAAGTCATAAGTTTTAGTGGTGATGTCCTTCTTGAAAACTCCAAAATCAATGGCGGTTTTCCCTTGTCCTTCGAGAAGTTGCCTCAAGAATTGGTTTGTTTGATCATAAGCATTGGAATTAGAAGAACTCCCTTGAGGTTGTTGTTGAGGTACTTGAAGATTGGAGAAACTCGGTGGCTTGGTGAAGTATTGAGGTTTCGGTTGGAAACCTCCTTGACTGTTGAATTGAGGCTTGGGTTGAAAGCCTTGTTGTGGTTGTTGCTTTGGAGGGTAGTGTTGGTCTTGTGGGTTAGCAATATTGGGGTTGCAGTATGAGAGACCATGGTTTTATTGGTAGTTGTTGTACTCTTGATTGTAACTTTGATTACCAACATAAGCTAATTCCTCTTGAGTGGATTCATCTTGAGGTTGGTAGTCGTCTTGAGCATCGCCAATAAAGTTGACAGTCCTTGTTGAGAAAGGATGAACTTGTCAAGATTTTCTTCTAAAGATTTGAATTTATTTTTGTAGTCCTTATCACTAACAACAGCTCTAACTGAACGGTCATAGTCCGCCCCATAGTTGTTATCGCTTTGTGCCAAATTCTCAACAAGCAATAAACCATCGGCTTCGGTTTGACTAAAGAAATTCCCTTGACTAGCAGTGTCAAGCATCATCCGGTACTTAGGGGCAAGTTCGTGATAGAGAGTACTAAGTAGGCTCTCACCTAAGAATCCGTAATATGGACATTGGATAGTCTATCCTTTAAAACGTTCCTAAGCTTACCCAAAAGATTCAGTTCCGTGTTGCACAAATCCTGAGATTTCGTTCCGGAGTCTCGCAGTTTGGGAGGTTGAGAAGAACTTGGTGAGAAACGCTTTCTTGCAAGCGTCCCAAGTGTCAACCGATTCGGTTGGAACGTTTTTCTCCCAAGAGTGGGCCTTCTCGCCCAAGGAGAAAGGAAACAAACGCATCTTAAAGGCATCTTCGGTCACACCATTGATCTTCACTGTAACACCCCGGTTCCGGTCAAACCCTCTTTTGACCAAAACCGAGGTTGTTAC
>OVBE01002229.1:0-31662 GCA_900406425.1 Iberis pinnata | reverse complement strand
TAGTGGCAAAAATATCATACCTGGATTGGGCCTGTGCCGAGAAGAAACAAGTCAGATCCACCACTGTTGAGCCGAGGACGGTGCAGAACGAGTACGAGTCCGAGTACGCCGAGATGAGTGACCAGAGGTTGTGTTACGGCGCTTCGGTCGAGAGACAGGAATCAGTTGACTTGGTGCATGCACCGGGGAGGGATCAAATCTCGGTACCTCAGGTGCTTCAGGAACCGACTTCGCATGCGTGTGAAAATTAGGAATCAGAGACACCGGGTGCAAAGGTAATGCATGAGGAGGCGGTGCAGGTGATTTTTCACCATAGAGGACAAGAGAAAACAATTTTAAATCAACAGCACTTATAGGTTGTGATGCATTGTCAGACAGGTCAAGAGGTTCTGGTAACTGAAACGACTGGGGAAAGGAGGAATCAGAAACCGATATTGTGGACGATTGAGCAACCATACGAGAAATACCAGAGAGCAATATGTTCATGATGAAAAGTGACTGTTCAATGGAACCAAAAAGAAGTTTTTGTAAGCAATGGAGAGTCGCGACTGTTCCTGACAAGTGACAATCCTAGAAATTGAGGCATCATATTCCCGCCTTAATGAGAGTGAAATCAAGTTGGGCCTAGTGGGCCAGCGACTATGTCCACAGAGCATACCAACTACCCAGACATGAACTACAAACCACTCTACCAACTCATCTTGATAAAATAATTCAAATTAGGGACAGCCAACCTGTGATTAGCACATAACCAAAAACACAATTATACATTAGTCAACCATTTAATATACTAGGAAAGGAGAAATAGAGATCACAGAGCTGAGAAAGTTGTGCACAACATCTACCAAGCCACCAGACAATGGGTGGTGCACATGGGAATGACCAAGATTCACAACATTGGATACAAGATGTGAGTACAACAGAGACTAGTCTTTCACTCTGGCATGCCTTAATCCAGTGAGAAACTCGTTTTCAAAGGCAGCTGGAATTTCCTTTGGGTATGATTAAACGTGAGCATCGTCACATGACTTGTCAGATGCTTAGGAAGAAATGATGTTGGTATATACCCACACACTTTTTATTATTATTATTATTTAGGAAATATAAGTGTGATATCCTAAGTTCTTTGACCTCCTTGTGATGCTCTCAATTGTACGAGTGTTCACATGTGACAACATGATAGGCAAATCTTTTTCTCGGTTCATCAAGTTAGTTAGCATAAAACTTTATCATATTGTGATTCCTAGTTATACCTCAGTGTTGCACATTTTTTTACAGTTTATAGACCCCAATAGATTTGCGTAGATCAACAAATCTATTGAAATCCAATGGCTTGGTGAATATATCAGCGAGTTTTTGTGCTCACGTGCTCTATCATAACAACTTTTCCTTATACCAGTTCTCGTATAAAATTGTGTCTTATATCAATGTTTTTGGTGCGTGAATGTTGCACATGATTCTTAGAAATATTAATCGCACTCTGATTGTCACAACAAATTAGCATTGAGCCTGTAGCATATCCATAGTCATTGCTCATCTGTTTCATCCATAGCAGTTGAGTGCAACATCTTCCCAATGCAATATATTCAGCTTTGGAAGTTGATAGTGACACACATTTTTTTTGCGACTCAACCATGCAATCAGATTATTTCCCATAAAGAATCCTCCACCACTTGTGCTTCTCCTGTCATCCAAACTTCCTGCCTAGTCCGCATGACAGTATCCTACAAGGTTGGGGTTTCTATCCTTTGTGTAGTATAAACCTAAGTTTGGAGTTCCTTTGACGTACTTCATAATTCTCTTGAGTGCCTTGAGATGAGACATCTTGGGTTGTGCTTGATATCTGGCACATACACGCACACTAAGACTAATATCAAGTCTGCTTGCTGTGAGATATAGTAGACTCCCAATGATACCATGATACCTTTTGTGGTCTACATCTTCTCAACGTTCATCCTTTGATAGCTTACATGTAGTACTTATTGGTGTTCTGGCAGCTTTGCATGTGTCCAAACCAAATCGTGTTACCAGATTCTTGGCATACATGCTCTGTGAGATGAACACCCGATCATCATTCTGTTAAACCTGCAAACCAAGGAAATATGTTAGCTCACCCCACATACTCATTTCAAATTCCTGTTTCATACACTTAACAAAATCAAGAACAAATGACGAATTGGTAGATCCAAAAACTATGTCATCTACGTAAATCTGAACCACCAAAATGTCACCATTTTTTTGAGTAGTGAAGCAAAGTTTTATCCAAACTTCCTCTAACATACCCTTGCTCTAGTAGAAATATTGTCAGCCTCTTATACCATGCTCTAGGGGCCTATTTCAACCCATACAGAGCTTTCTTCAGTTTGTAAACATGATATGGGAATTTACCATCCTCAAACCCTTTTGGTTGTTCCACAAACACTTCCTCCTGTAGAATCCCATTTAGGCAAGCAATTCTGACATCCATCTGGTGCAATTTAATTCCCATCACACATGCCATGCCAATTTAAAAACGAATGGATTCAAGACGTGCCACTGGTGCAAAGGTTTCATCAAAATCAGTTCATTCAATCTGGGAGTACCCTTGTGCAACCAATCTCGCCTTATTTTGAACCACATGACCAGTCTCATCGATCTTGTTCTTGAATATCCACTTAGTGCCTACCACATTGACATTCTCTGGTCTGGGTACCAAAGTCCAAACATCACTCCTTGCAAACTGCTCCAGCTCTTCTTGCATAGAGACTATCCAATATTCATCTTGCAAGGCCTCCACATGTGTCTTTGGCTCTATCATTGACACGAAAAAGGAGTATCCCACCATTTCTCAAAAGTTTATTTGTTTTTTACTGGTAATTCTCCCATCTGTCATACTCCCAATGACATCCTTTTCTGAATGATTACGATGGACGCTAAGATTATTCATTTCATGTGATGGTTCAGATTTTGTATGGATTCTTCATCTTCGTTCACATCTGACGCTGAGGATTGTTTCTCTACAGACATGTCAAGTTTTGTGATCCCCTCAGCAACATTATGTAAATCATCAAACACTATGTTCACAGTTTTCATCACAACTTTGGTCTTTTTGTTAAATACTCTGTATGCTGTGCTGATGACAGAGTATCCCAGAAAGATCCCTTCATCACTTTTGGCATCAAAATTTCCCAACTGATCCTTGTCATTGAGTATGTAGCACACACATCCAAAGACATGAAAGTAGCTCATACTGGGTGGTTTCCCTTTCCATAATTCATATGGTGTGGTAGATGTACCCTTCCTCACATACACCATGTTAATGATGTAGCAAGAAGTACTCACGGCTTCAGCCATAAGTATTTTGCCACCTTATTCGCGTGCAACATGGCTCATGCCATTTCTTGCAAGGTTCTATTCTTTCTTTCTATTACGCCATTTTGTTGAGGTGTTCTAGGGGCAGACATTTGATGCATTATTCCTTGCTCAACACATAATTTTTCAAAAACCTCATTTTGAAATTCACCTCCTTTATCACTTCTGATACTTTTGATGGCACATTTTTCATTCTTGAGATGAAGGGATAAGATCTTAAAGCTTTCAACTGTTTCTGATTTTTCTCTCAGAAATCTCACCCATGTGTATATGGTGAAGTCATCAACCAGTACAAAGATGTAGCGCTTACTAGCTATGCTTTCCACTTGGATGGGTCCCATAAGATCCATATGAACCAAATTAAGCGGACCCTTGGTAATGATTTCTACCACTTTGGGATGATGAACTTTGATCTGCTTTCCTTTTGATCATGGTCCACACACAAAGTTATCTTCACTCTTTAATTTGGGTAATCCTATAACCAAGTCATGATTTGCTAGCTTGAGTAGTGCCTTTACATTCCCATGTTCCAACTTACGATGCCAAAGGTCAAGTTGACTGGGAGTTTCTGCTATGAGACATTTTTCATTTGGTTTCCACATGTAACAGTTGCTTCTTGTTATGATTCGTCGAATCTTCACATCTCCTGCTTCGTCTACAACATGACACTGTTTTCTTGTGAAGGTCACAGCCAGACCCTCGTCACACAGTTGACTGATGCTAATGAGATTTGCTGTTAATCCTTCAACCAGGAATACATCTTGCAACTTTGGGTTGCTGTCTCCAGTTGTGTCACCTTTTCCTCTGATTTTTCCTTTGGCTCCCCCACCAAATGTGACCTTCCCAACATTAGCAGATTCCACATCCTTAAAGGATTCTGTCTTACTTGTCATGTGTCTTGAACACCCACTATCGAAATACCAGGCACTCTCTTGTGTCCCTGTGACACTCACTTCAAAGGTTAGCCCTGAATAGCACTATAGAAACTCCTTTCTTACCCAAACTTGGTTTATGTAATATTTATCAACGTAGTATGCTTGTTCATGAAGTACTTGAAACACTCTCTCATGCCACCAATCACATTCAAGCTTGCGATGTCCCATTTCTTCACAGTAACTACACTTGATTAGACCTTGGGTGCGTCTCCTCCTTGTGTTCTTGACATTAGATGTCCCTTCCTTGTGACGTGATACAACTGGTGTCTTGCCTCGATTATCTGTTACATTACCAGTAGCTTTTACGAATGTGGTTCTCTGACTTGTGCCTCCTTCATAGCCTAAACCCCGATTTCCAATACCATTCCTTTCCATCATGAGTAGTTGATCAAGATCTTGAATTCCTTTTGACAACATCTTGATTTTCTTTAACTGATCACTTAGCTGGTTCTGTAACAGTCTGTTCCTCTCCTTCTCATCGAGTAAATCTGCTCTCAGAATGTCCACAACTTCCGTTAGGGTTTGATTTTCATCTTTCAGTTCTTTATTCTGAATTTGACATGCTGCTAAAGCAATGCATAGCTCTCCTTTTTCATTAGGTATCTCTTCACACTCATATTCAGTACCTGAGTTCTCTTCAATGATTCCCACATAAGCAACAAGATTTAGCATCTCATCCCCACTGCTTTCTTCTGAATATGTGTCATCACTATCATCATCTTGGCTAACAAATGATTTCTCTTTATGCTTTTGTGTGTTTATGCACTCCGACTTCATATGCCCAAATCCCTTGCACTCTTCACATTTTATGGTCTCCTTCTTTTTGAGATTCGGACAGTCTGCCTTGTAGTGACCGAAGCCTTTGCACTCATGGCATTGTATGTCATCCTTCGATAACCTCTATCCATGTCTGTCCTTATCTCAGGTTTGGTTTGATGAGCAGGATCACGATGTTGTCCTCGATCAAACCTCTTGAAGTACTTTTTGACAATGAGTCCCACCACAACTTTAAGTGTGTCGGATTTTTGCGGTTCCGTTGCTATGAATGCTACACCCCCCTTTATTTTTGGGTTCTTCCTGTTTGATCTCCAGTTAAAGTGTGTTTTAATGAACTCTCCCTCACTTTAGAAGTTGTACCTATAAGGCATCAACAATTAGGCTTGTCAATTTTGGTGGGGTTACCCAACTTGTCATATAACTAATCCATATTTACGGGTAAGGATCAGGTACGGGTAACTATCATTACCCGTTTGGGTCAAGAAAAAAAATTTTAAACGGGTAAGGGTCGGATAAGAGTAATTGTTTGGGTACTCGAATGATCCGTTTACATAACTAAATGAATAAAATTATTCCAAAAATTTAACAATAGTGATAATAATCTCCTAAAAAATATAAAATTTTGTTTTATAAAAAATATATGATCTAATAAACGTTATAAACTTACATATTAAGTTATTGTATACCACATTTTCGATTTTTAATATTATTTCGTTCAATTTCATAAATCTTCTTTACAAAGATAGAATATTATAGTCAAACATTATACTAATTTCAAATTTTAATAGACATATTATTCATATTTTTATAACATATTACGAGTTTGGGTATTAAACAAGGTATTGATTTTAACTACCCAAACCGTACTCGCCATTATCCGACCCTTACTTTTACGGGTATGCTTTGGGTATTAATTTCTCATACCCGAATTACCCGTACCCGACCCCTACCCGCTATTATCTGATGTGTTATCTGAAATGGACACCCTTATCAACAATCGTTAGTCACATAAGAATATTTAAGAGATTCATGAGACAAAGAGACCTGTAAGATGGTTTTTCGCCACCAAATAAATCCTTGGCCATGATCTCTTTGTACGAAAATGGATGGATGATTATGACAAAGAACATTTAAATCTCAACTCCTTTGGATCAAGACGATTCATGAGTCATTTCCAACTTTATATATGTTGGGACTTTTAGATTCATCTTGGAAAAATATTTGAGGCTCTCTTTCTCTTTCCTCCATAAAATAATTTTATGGATCCATCAAAGTTTGAAAGTTTAAAGTTTTATGAGTTTTTCAAACTAAAGCTCACACCTTTAAAATTTTGTAGATCCATCAAGAACTTTAAAAAATTAAAAACATTGTGGGTTCTTTTAAAGTTCAAGGCTCACTTCTTTTTCCAAACATCTTTGAAGACGTTTTCTTTTGAAATCTTATGAAAGATAAATTTGAAGTTTTAAAGGGTTTGGATTCATCAAGGTCCAAAAGAATTAACTCATGTCGGTTCACATACCTTTGATTTCGAAACACATTTTGAAATCAATTTTTAAAATGGCATTTGAAAGCATTTTGAAAAGGCCGATTATTTTAGAAATGGCTGAGACCTCTTGAAAACAATTTGAAGATGGATAAGGCTACTTTGGCAGACATTACGATCAATGGCTTAAAGTTCCGGGCTATTTGGCCGAGACTTAAAAACACAATGATCAAGACACAAGACATAGTGCATTCTCACAAAAGGTATTTAAAATCCTTTATGTTCAAAAGAACAAGGAATGGTCCAATGTGAAAATGATTCACCAAACCGAAACCCAAGAAAAAAAACATAACCAATTAAAACATAAAGATTTTGGATTCAACAAGCTACTTTTGAGTATGCAAGGTTCTCTTTCTTTAATGGCTCACAATTAGATTGCTCTGTTTCATGTGTCACTGATATGGTGATATCTCCTTTTCTTGTTCTGTAGTTTGATTTTAACTTAAATTAATAATCGACAAACGATGTCGTATGCACTCTTCACTTTTTCTTGTTTATCTCATGAAATTGGTTCAGAGTTGGGATTCATATTTTGTACCTTGAAGAAAGAGAATTTGGATTATTTTTTTATAGTCTTTTTTGTTTTGTCAAACAAAATACTTTATTATGGTAGAGTTTAGTCTCCATTAAAGGAGTATATGTTTACAAATAACAAAGCAAAACCTCCTAACACATATGTGGTAGGACAGTTAAAAACCATAGCAGAAAGATAGATAGAGTCGAAAGAACAAAACGAATCATCACGGTAGAATCTTCGGTACTTCTCGACATTGGAAAGGAAGATGCTGAAAACAATTGAGATGCACAGTCATCCTGCATCGAAAATAAAGTAGAAATCATTTCTAATACATGAGACGAGCCCTTAGTGTTAAAACAAAATATATCAAAGCTAGTAGAAACCTTAATACAAGATAATTTCGGAAAAAAAAAGAAGTAACCTGACAACAAAATTTCAAACAGGAACCAGAGACTGCATATAGCAGTGCTAAAGCGGACAACCACAAGATTCCTTATCGACTAAAGAGAGTTAAGCTTGAGCGAATTTGCTAGATAAGGATACTGAGTGAATCTCTAACCCAACTTGAGAGATGACCATATTTGGAAGAGCAAGGCTTGAAGATAGCCCCAACAAATGTCACAACAATAAACAAAACAGGCAGAGCAGGAGTGAGGGCCTTGTTACCGTACGCTTCCATCCCGTTGAACCTGAGACTTCGTTGGGGACATCTTCCAAATAGCACCACAAAGCAACGAATGCTTTGAAAACCTTGAATAGAAGAAAGATGAAAAAAACCGAAAGAGAAGCAAGAGATTGAACGAGAAGGATGAGAAAGAGTAAGAGATCATAGAGGCGAAGTCGACACCGGTGAGCCATGGCTCCACCAACGCTGGAAAGGGAATTCAAAAAGAAAAAATTTGCTAAATGAACACTTTTATGTTAGGTAATTTGGAAATAAGGTGTCTTTTAAATTCATTGGTATTTAGGTACTTTCATACAATAAGATTACTATCTTATCCTTGTAGTTAATTTTAGACAAATCATTTATTACATATAATTAATAAATGTAATAATAATATTTTCTAGATATTTATTTTTCAGAATTAATTTTTTAATCAATTCATGGAAAGTAAAAACCTTCCCTTCTTTAGTGTTTCTTCATTCATCGTTGGTTCATATGAATTAATTTCGTTCATGTATGCAACTTATCATTCACATGAACAATATATGAACAACTCATTGCAAGATGAACTCACCTTGCATGTCTTCTCCACTAGTTTGTGTATAAATTCAGTTTGTTTCTTCACCATTCAGAAGCATGATAAACAAAGAAGGAACTGTTTCACATGAATTAAGATCATTCACAACTATTTTTGTTTCATTCACATGATTAATATGTACATATCACATTCACATGAACCTATTTCACGCACATATGAACACATATTTGGTTCATATGAATTAATTTCGTTCATGTATGCAACTTATCATTCACATGAACAATATATGAACAACTCATTGCAAGATGAACTCACCTTGCATGTCTTCTCCACTAGTTTGTGTATAAATTCAGTTTGTTTCTCCATTGAGTTTGCTTAATTAGATGTATTAACATATGTAATATAATGTTACCTTAAATGATATAGTCTTAGTGTACAATTTAATTTTCAATTTAAAGCAAAAGTCAAATATGGTATGTTTCCATATTAATATTTACGGAAATATTAATAAACAAACACCAAAATAATAATTTTACTCTTTTTGTGTTTATAATTAATTATGTAGTAAGGGCAATTTCGGCATAATTTTAGTAACATACCTTATTTACAAATTAACTCTAGCAAACTACCTAAAACCCAATTATGTTTCATAAACTACATATTTAGCAAATTTTCTCATTCAAAAATTGAACCTCGAAAATGGTGCTTGAGAGAGCGACGCTAGGGCAAACTTGGTATCGGTTCCAATATTTGGTTTTTATATATAGTTTTGTGTGATAAATAAAATGTGAATTGAGGATGATGAATATTTAAATTGAGAGAAAATTGGCTAGGTAGGTATTAAAATTTTTTTAAATTTGGAGAATAGGTATTTTTTAAGACATTGCTTATAGGGTACTTTGACATCAATAAATTACTAATTTAACCTCATGTTAGTTTTCTAAAATTTAATATTTTTTTTTGGCTGAATTTAATTTATTTTAATTAAAATTTGAAATTAAATATAATTAAATACTTTAACTTTTTAATTTAGGTTTTAACTCTTCCCCTTTTCTTTCTCAAGTCGCGTGAGTTCTTATTATTCTCACGGGCAAGAATTTTTTTTTCTTAAATCGTCTTCTTCTTCATCCTCCGGCGACTCCCAATTGTTGTCTTCATCGTTTGCTTCTGATAACTCCATCGGCGAGACCACCAGTGTCACCACCGGCGTTTCCACAATTTTCGAAGCCAAAATAAATATGATTTCTCATTTACGGTGAGCTTATTCTTTTTGTTATTCCTCTTTTTGTGTTATAGTTTGTTGATTTAGTGTATGTTTATGATTTTGATGTGGTATTTCACTCA
This sequence comes from Iberis pinnata, assembly GCA_900406425.1. NCBI lineage: Eukaryota > Viridiplantae > Streptophyta > Magnoliopsida > Brassicales > Brassicaceae > Iberis > Iberis pinnata. The sequence goes on along the minus strand of OVBE01002229.1, from coordinate 21,993 downwards.
TACATGATTGAAATTTAGCTTTACGGATGTTCAAGGTTTTGATATCAATTTTTAGGGATTTAGGTTTTTATTTTGGGATTTTTTAGAGAAAAAATTTGCAAAGATCATGATGGAGTTTTTTTTGCTAGTGTGGGTATATTCTTCGGTTTATTTGGTTCATGTAGGTACATTGTGATGATGTATTAATGTGTAACTTTAACATATTGACTATGTTTTGTTTAACGTGGTGTTTGAGTAGTGATTGTTTTAACATGTTGATTATGATTTCTTATTATTGTGTTTATATATTTGACAGTGAATGATTTGCATGTTACTAGTATTTTCAAGAGAATATCCTACACTTTCTGAGACTTTGCATGTCTGCAATTTTTTGATCAATTTCGTCTACTGTGAATCAATTAAGTGAGTAGTGAATCAACTAGGCGACTGGTGAATCATCCAGGTGAACATTTGATGTTATGAATGTCTCTTGTGAACAATTATTGTGAATAGTGAGTCATCCACGTGACATGTGAATATGTTTTGTAAAGATGCAATATATTTGTGAATCATGAACGTGTTTTGTGCATCATATATGTTAAATGTGAATATTACTTCAAAACTGTTAATGAATCGAATGTTTGTGCTGACAATCTACTATAATTTTGAATAAGAGAGTTTGATTATTATTTGTTTGTCAAAGAAGTACTATATGTGGAATTTTCGAATAAGGAAGACTTAAACTCAAACAACATTATATTTTTACCACTTTGTTAGTGCATTTTAGCTCTTGAACTATGACATTGATTTTTTGAATGCTTAAGACTTTGTGATGTCTTAAAAAAATTATAGTTGTTAACCATTCACGAGCGTTACTCACTATTCACGAGAGTTACTTATCCTTCATGAGAGTTACTCATCATTCATGTGAGTTACTCACCATTCACGAGCGTTACTCACCATTCACGAGTTTTACTCACCGTTTACAATTAACATTCATAGCAATAATGAGGCTGACAATCAACTATAATTCTAAACAAGAGAGGTTGATTTATCATTCATGAATAAAATTCACAAATACATAAAATAATCACATGTAATACTTAAGAACAATATTCATTAGTTCATAAACCATGAATTATATTCATTTTCATAAGACATAGTGGCATTCAAAATAAAAAAGCACCATGATAAATTGTAGAAAACAATCGAAACTTGTATCACCCTTGAGAAAAATCCTAAAAATTCAATAAAGAAACATTATTTTTCTTATACCAAATGGAGTATCAAATACGAAATAAGTAATTGAAACGAAATGCAAACAAAAAAATCTTGCAAATATTAGATGAAAGGACAAAACACTACTTGATTGGAATCGTGCATGTTATGTGACTGTAATTGTTACATCTCCATTTTTCTAAAGATGCATATCCTCAATGAACGTAGAAAATTCTCGTTTCCTACATGAAAAGCATGAGAAGTCAAGTTGAATAGTGGCTAAAGAAAGTTTTGTGTATTTGAAAACTTGCGTTAGGTTAAACCAAGATTATGCTATTTCCTTTTTAATATTGGTGAATAAATATTTTGTAATTAAGATTAAATTTTTTTATACACCAAAAAAGGAAATGTATTTTAATTTATCAACTCAATAATGCAAGGGTATTTTGGTAAAAAAGATAAGTCAAAGTCAGTAAATCCTAAAAAGTGTCTAATTTCCAAATTAAAACTAAAAGGTACCTAATTCTCCAATTATAAAACATAAAGTACCCTATTTGCTAAAAAAAACTCTTAAATTTAAACAGTAAATATTAAAGTATAAAGTCGGAATAGTAAATATTTACGTATGAATTGTTGAATATTGATATGTGAATTATAATTTATTGATTAGAAACAAAAGTACATGTGTATGAGATTAATAAAAATAAAATATTTGAAGACGTAATCATGATCAAAAGATCAAGTGAAAGGTATAGTATTAGATGTTAAATTAATTTTGGTGTAAACCGGTTCTGTATAAACCGGTTCGAGTTATTTCTGTTGGTTTAATTCATTTCATATAAATGTAATGTTGTATGAACAATTGAGGATTAATGGAAGTAACAGATTCTTTACTCTTCTTCTCTTCAACATTTCTGTTACAACTAACATGGTATTAGAGCTATGAGGCTCAAAACCTCATGCGATCTTCTTCTCCACCTTCTTTCTTTCTTCGATTTGAGTTCTACAAATTTCCGATCTCGATCTTGAGCTTTCAGATTCCGATCTTGAGCTCAATTCTTTGACGAAATGGTGCTCACAAGTGTTTGCCGATCAGCACGGAGGCCAATCAAACCTATGGCAAGTCGGAAAATGATTACTCGCGACGAAGATTCTTCAGAGATCACCAGATAGCATACATTCCCCTTTCTACCTCACAAATGGCGACAATCCAGGTCTGTCAATTATACCATAAGTTCTTGATGGTTCGAATTATGATAATTGGAGAATTGCGATGAATATAGCTTTAGATGCTAAGAACAAGATAGCATTTATTGATGGAACTCTCGCTCGTCCAAGTGAAACAGATCACATGTTCAGAATCTGGCCTAGATGTAATTCAATGGTTAAAGCGTGGTTGCTAAATGTTGTTTCGAAACAGATCTACAAAAGTATTTTGATATCTGATGATGCATCAGAAATTTGGAATGATCTACAATCAAAATTTCATATCACGAATGTGCCAAGATCATATTAGTTGACACAACAGATTTGGTCTCTCCAACAAGGTACAATGGACCTTGCAACATATTACACGAGTTTAAAGACTCTTTGGGATGAATTAGATGGAGCAAGTTGCATCAAAACTTGCCACAGATGTGATTGTTGCAAATCCATGGATACAAAAGCAGAACATTTGAAGGTTATAAAATTCTTAGCTGGATTGAATGAGTCTTATGCTAATATTCGAAGTTAAATCATTATGAAAAGAATGCGCCAGAGTTATCCGAGATTTACAATCTGTTGGATCAAGATCATAATCAGAGAAATATTGTCACAATACAAAATGCTACTGCTTTTCAAATCACAACACCAACAGGACCTTCAATATCAATCAATGCAGTTCAAACATCTAACAACAATCAAAAGAATAAGGTGATTTGTTCTCATTGTGGTTATACAGGACATTCTGTTGATAAGTGCTACAAAATACATGTATATCCAGTTGGATTTAAACACAAGAACAAATCTCAATCTGGACAACCTAAAGGTGCTGTTGCTCAGGTCACTCTCTCTCCTACTGTTGAGAATACTACTTCACAGGTCAATGGTTTGATAAACACTCTTTCAAAGGATCAAATTCAAGGTGTACTTAACTATTTCAATGTAGTCCAATCCCAAAAAGATTCACCTACTTCTTCCTCTGGTGATACTAAAAGCTATGCTTATGTTACTGCTCTTCCTGGTATGACATTCTCATCTTCTACGTTATGTTTCATTGGTATGATGAGAAGTATAGGGAACATGTTGTCATCTCAGTCCTGGATCATAGACAGTGGAGCTACTCATCATGTTTGTCATGATAAATGTTTGTTTGAAACCATGGCAAGCACCATGAACAAATCTGTTAAGTTACCTACTGGATTAAGTATCACCATTGTTGGAATTGGAACTGTTAGACTGAATGCCAACATAGTGATACACAATGTCCTTTTCATTCCTGATTTCCGGATGAATCTTCTGAGTATCAGTCAACTAACGAAAGACTTAAGATGTAGAGTCATTTTTGATCCAGATTCTTGTATGATACAGGATCCTACCAAGGGAGTGATGATTGGACAGGGTGATCAAGTGGGAAATCTTTACCTGTTGGATGTTGCTTCTATCAATCAGTCTACTTCTCAAACCACAACATATATGAATGTAGTTGTTGATTCTGTTCTTTGTCATAGTAGACTAGGTCACCCATCTATGGATAAAGTTGACACTCTTTATGCTGTACTTGGTTTTAAACAAAGAAATAAAGGTCATTTTCATTGTGGAATTTTCCCTCTTGCCAAACAGAAACATTTGTCTTTTGTTTCCAAGAATAACTTGTGTGAGAAACCATTTGATCTTTTGCGCATAGATATTTGGGGTCCTTTTTCTGTATCAACTGCAGAAGGTTATAGGTACTTCCTCACCATAGTGGATGATCACACTAGAAGCACCAAGGCTGAAGTTCTCACTGTTTTCCCAGATTTTCTTAACTTAATGGAGACTCAATATAAAGTGACAGTAAAGGCAGTAAGGTCAGATAATGCTCCAGAACTGAAATTTATAGATTTATATAAAAAGAAAGGCATAGTTGCTTTTCATTCCTGTCCAGAGACTCCGGAACAAAATTCAGTGGTTGAACGCAAGCACCAACACATTTTAAATCTGGCAAGAGCTTTGATGTTTCAGTCTCACATACCTCTAGTGTATTGGGGAGAATGTGTGTTGACAGATGTGTTTCTCATCAACAGATTGCCCTCTCCTCTCCTTAAGAACAAATTTCCATTTGAATTACTAACTGGAAAGAAACCAAAATATGGTAATTTGAAAGTTTTTGGATGCTTGGCTTATTGTTCTACTTCTCCAAAGAGCTGAACTAAGTTTCAACCACGTTCAAGACCTTGTTTTTTCATGGGCTATCCAGCTGGTTACAAAGACTATAAACTTCTTGATGTGGACTCTAATCAGTTTTACATCTCAAGAAATGTCATCTTTCATGAGACAATCTTTCCCTTTGCTGCAAATCAAGCTCATGTGTATAATGATTTATTCAGTACTAGTCCATCTGATTCTTCAAATCTTTGGGTTCATGATTCTGTTCTGCAGTCTGATACTTCTGGTATCTCTCCTGCTCTGCCTGAGAATTCAAAACGTGTTTCTAAATTTCTTGCTTATCTACAGGAGTACTTCTGTAATCTTTCAGACTCAGAGGTTTCTTATCCTTTAGCTTCTTATCTCACATATGATCATATTTCTAATGATTATAAGGCATATGTTGGTGCTTTGACTCTTCATCCTGAGCCTAAGTCCTTTCATCAAGCTAAAAAGTTTGATGNAGAATTGGTGGCACTTGAAAGCACTCATACGTGGGATATCTGCTCTTTGCCTCCTGACAAACGTGCAATAGGTTGTAAGTTGGTTTATAAACTCAAACTCTTTGCTGATGGTAGTTTTCAGAGACACAAAGCAAGGCTTGTTGCTAAGGGCTATACCCAACAAGAAGACATTGATTTTGTTGAGACTTTTTCACCAGTTGCTAAGATGACTACAATCAAAACATTACTTGATGTTGCTGCTGCTAAGAACTGGAGTCTTAACCAACTAGATATTTCAAATGCTTTTCTGATTGGGGAGCTTAATGAGGAGATTTATATGCAGTTACCTCCAGGCTATACACCTAAAGAGGGGGGAAATTCTGCCACCTAATGCTGTTTGTAAGTTGAAGAACAACTTATATGGCTTGAAGCAGGCATGTAGACAGTGGTTATTGAAGTTCAGTGATGTTCTACTTCATCTTGGCTTTCGTAAGTCTCTAGCAAATCATACATTGTTTGTGAAGTTGGACAATGGTACTTTTTTGGCTGTCCTGGTGTATGTGGATGATATTATAGTGGCCAGCAATAATGATTTGAAGGTTGAGACTGTTATTTCTGGTTTGAAAGCAGCTTTTCAGCTCCATGATTTAGGTGCTTTGAAGTACTTCTTGGGACTGGAAATAGCACGTTCTAGTGCAGGTATCTCTGTTTCTTAGCGCAAATATGTTTTGGAATTGCTTGAGGAAACTGGCTTGCTGGCTTGTAAACCTTCTAGTGTTCCTATGGATCCAAGTATCAAATTGTCTCAGGATTCTTCTGAACCTCTTGTTGATGATCCAAGTCTGTACAGAAGGTTGGTAGGCCGCATGATGTATCTCACAATCACTCGTCCTGATATCACCTATGCTGTCAACAAGTTATGTCAGTTCTCTTCATCTCCAAAGCTTTCTCATCTCAAAGACGCGTACAAAGTTTTGCATTATGTGAAGGGTACTATTGGCTTGGGTCTGTTTTATTCTTCCACATCTGATCTTCAACTTCAGGCTTTCATAGATGCATATTGGGCATCCTGTGTTGATACTCGTCGTTTCACTTAAGGCTATTGTATGTTCTTAGGGACTGCTTTGCTATCTTGGAAATCCAAGAAACATGATACTGTTTCTCACTCTTCTGCAGAGTTTGAGTACAGGGCAATGGCATTTGCTGTTAAAGAGGTGTTTTGGCTGGTCAATTTGTTAACAGAGTTGCAGGTTCCTCAGTCTGCTCATGTTCCTTTCTTTTGTGACTCAATGGCTGCCATACACATTGTCAATAATCCTGTCTTTCATGAGATGACTAAGCATGTGGACTTAGATTGTCATCAAGTGCGAGATCGTGTGTTAAGTGGTTTGATCAAGACACTTCATGTTCGTACTGATTCTCAGCTTTCTGATGTCTTCACTAAGCCTCTCTTTCCAAATCAGTTTACTTCTCTTATTGGCAAGATGTCACTAATTTCCATTTTTGTGCCATCTTGAGGGGGAATATTAGATGTTAAATTGATTTTGGTGTAAACTGGTTCTGTATAAACCGGTTCGAGTTATTTCTGTTGGTTTAATTCATTTCATATAAATGTAATGTTGTATGAACAATTGAGGATTAATGGAAGTAACATATTCTTTACTCTTCTTCTCTTCAACATTTCGGTTACAACTAACATATAGGTATGGTTTGTGTGAATATTAAAACAGGTCAGTCCAACCTGTTTATTCAGCCCATTTGATTTGTTTATAAGCAGTCCGTTGGATTTATTTAAGTATTTTTCAAAAGAAATCAACATGAAGATAGTTGAGACAACATTGGCCGACACTACAATCAATGGATTAAAGTCTAAGGCAATTTTCCCGAGACTTCAAAAACGAAATGATCAAGACAAAAGACATAATGCATTCTAACAGAAGGTACTTAGAATTCTTGCAGCAGCAAAAATTACTTCGAGTCCACATCTTCAGGCCATATGTCATATAAATGGTTACATATCTTGCCCCACACACCTTTGAGTGCCATTTCAATGTTCTCGAAGTAGAAATAGGACGGCCAACGAGCAACATCGGGAATAGGAAATGGTCTTTTTGTCGTAAGTATAGGTTCGTTAGGTATACTAAACCCAATCATTGGATCTGGAGGACGGATGAGCACGTCATCACTGGCAAAGACAGTGCTAGGCTTTTTTCTTCTTGTCGGCAGCTCAACAGATCCTCTTCTCTTCTTGCTGTTAATTCTTGGCTACACTCGCAATCAAATGGTCAAACTATTTAACCAAACATAGAACCATTGTTGAAGGAAAAATAACTTGATGGATGTCTTAGGTTCTCAAGAGATATTTCTTGTTCTTTGGCTAGTGGATAAAACTCATCAAATTTCCTTGCCATCTGAGCAGCAAAAATGAAGTCAACAACTTCTACCACACTTGCATGTTCTCCTGAAATGTTTGAGAAGAAACATTTATAAGTTTCAGGGTACACTAAGCAATGAAAGAAATACATATTGAATAGATTAGCGTGAATTTACAACATCCCTCAATAGCTATTAAACCTTTTTCTCTTGGATAACCCATTTTGACCAAAACTTGCAAGCTACCATCTTCATTTGAGGAGTTTAGTTCATTATGTCATTTTACAAAANTTAATTTTAAAAAAAAAAAAAAAAAAAAAATGCAATATAGTGAAAAAATATACCGCCACTAAATGTTATAGTCAACAAATATTTAAAGTCCATTATATATACCTCCTCATTTGATTGGAAAGTTGTGAATATAACCTCTCTTCATTGCAAGATCAAAAAGTACTTCGAGTCCATAAATTCAAGCATGATGTCATATAAATTGGTGGAGATCTTGACCCACACATCTTCGGGTGCCATTGCAACGTTTTCGTCATAGAAACATGGAATTCCGCGAGAAACATCGGGAATATGAACTGGTCTCTTTGTCGTAAGTCTATGTTCTTTAGGTACACCAAACCTGATCATTGGATCTGGAAGACGGATGAGCATGTCATCACTGGCCAAGACAGTGCTAGGATTTCTATTTCTTGTCGGCGGCTCAACATATCATCGTCTTTCTTGCTGTTAATTCTTCGCTACACTCACAATAAAATGGTCAAACTGTTTAACCAACCATAGAACCATTGTTGAAGGAAAAATAACTTGATGGATATCTTAGGTTCTCAAGAGATAAACTTATCACCTCTTCTTCTTCTTCTTGTTTGGGTAGTCAAACTCATCTAATTTCCTTGCTATACGAGCAGCAAAAATAAAGTCAACGACTTCTTCCACACTCGCATGTTCTCCTGAAATGTTTGAGAATAAATATTTATAAATTTCAAGGCATGCTAACCGATGAAATAAACACATATTGAATAGATTAGCATAAATTTACGATATCCCTCATTAGCTATCGAACCCTCTTCTCTTGGATAACCTATTTTGACCAAAACTTGCAAGCTGCCATCTTCATTTGAGGAGCTTACTTTACTACGTCATTTTCCAAAATAAAAAGAAGACAATGCAATGTAGTGCATAAAATCTACCGCCAAAAAATGTTATAGTCAACCAAAATTCTTAAACTTAAAGTTCATTATATATACCTCCTCATCTGATTGGGAAGCTGTGAATATAACCTCTCTTCGTTGCAAGAAAAAAACTACTTAGAGTCCACAAATTCAAGCATGAGTTCATATAAATTGGTGGAGATCTTAGTCCAGACACCTTTAGGTGCCATTGCAACGTTATCGTAGTAGAAACATGGAGTCCCGCGAGCAACATCGGAAATATAAATTGGTATCTTTGTCGTAAGTCCAGGTTCGTTAGGTACACCAAACCCGATCATTAGGTTGGGAAGATGAATGAGAACGTCATCACTGGCCAAGACAGTGCTAGGCTTTCTTCTTCTTGTTGGTGGCTCAACAGATCCTCATCTCTTCTTGCTGTTAATTCTTGGCTACACTCACAATCAAATGGTCAAACTATTTAACCAAACATAGAACTATGGTTGAAGGAAATATAACTTGATGGATGTCTTAGGTTCTCAAGAGATAAACTTATCACTTCTTCTTCTTCTTCTTCGGGTACTGGATAAAACTCATCTAATTGTCTTGCCATCTGAGCAGTAAAAATGAAGTCAACGACTTCTGCCACACTTGCACGTTCTCCTAAAATGTTTGAGAAGAAAGATTTATAAATTGTAGGGCACACTAATCGATGAAACAAATACATATTGAATAGATTAGCGTCAATTTTTCACATCCCTTAATAGCTATCAAACCCTCTTCCCTTGGATAACCCATTTTGACCAAAACTTGCAAGATGCCATCTTCATTTGAGGAGCTTAGTTCATTATGTCATTTTCCAAAATAAATAAGAAGATAATGCAATGTAGTGTATAAAATCTACCGCCACAAAATGTTATAGTCAACAAAAATTCTGAAACTTAAAGTCCATTATATATACCTCCTCATCTGATTGGGAAGTTATGAATATAACCCCTCTTCAATGCAACAACAAAAAAGTACTTCGAGTCCACAAATTGTAGCGTGATGTCATATAAATTGCTGAATAACTTGGCCCAGAAACCTTTGGGTTCCATTGCAACATTCTCGTAGTAGAAATATGGAGTCCACAACTGGTCTCTTTGTCGTAATTCCAGGTTCGCTAAGTACACCAAACCCTATCATTGGATCTGGAAGACGCATGCGCAGGTCAACACTGGCCAAGAGAGTGCTAGACTTTCTTCTTCTTGTCGGCGGTTCAACAGATCCTCGTCTCTTCTTGTTGTTAATTCTTGGCTACACTCACAATCAAATGGTCAAACTATTAAACCAAACATAGAACCATTATTGAAGGAAAAAGAACTTGATTGATGTCTTAGGTTCTCAAGAGATAAACTTATCACCTCTTCTTCTTCTTCTTCTTCGCGTACTAGATAAAACTCATCTAATTGCCTTGCCATCTGAGCAGCAAAAACGAAGTCAACGACTTCTTCCACACTTACATGTTCTCATGAAAGTTTTGAGAATAAATATTTATAAGTTGCAGGGCACACTAATCAATAATCAATGAAAGAAATACATATTGAATAGATTATCGTGAATTTACCACATCCCTCAATAGCTATCGAACCCTCATCTCTTAGATAATCCATTTTGACCAAAACTTGCAAGCTGCCATCTTCATTTGAGGAGCTTAGTTCCTTATGTCATTTTCCAAAATAAAAAGAAGACAATGCAATGTAGTGCATAAAATCTACCGCCACAAAATGTTATAGTGTACCAAAATTTTGAAACTTAAAGTCCATTATATATACCTCCCCATCTGATTGGGAAGTTGTGAATATAACCTCTCTTCATTGCAACATCACAAAGTAGTTTGAGTCCATAAATTCAAGCATGATGTCATATAAATTGGTGGAGATCTTGGCCCACACACCTTTGGGCGCCATTGCAACATTCTCGTAGTAGAAATATGGAATCCTGCGAGCAACATCAGGAATATGAACTGGTCTCTTTGTCGTAAGTCCAAGTTCGTTAGGTACACCAAACCCGATCATTGGATCTGGAAGACGGATGAGCACGTCATCACTGGCCAAGACAGTGCTAGGCTTTCTTTTTCTTGTCGGCGACTCAACAGATCCTCTTCTCTTCTTGCTGTTAATTCTTGGCTACCACTACAAGAAATATGACTATCGATAGTGTCCCATTATAGCATTTTTTGTGTAACTGCTATTGCACATGGACACAGGTTTTATCCATAGCGTTTCATTTTTTTGGACGCTATTGTTTCATTCCCGGAAAACAAAAATACTTAGGCCCGTAAATTTGCTTAGTTTCAGCACTTACTATTGAAGATAATATAAAACGCTATGGTATTTACAAAATCACTTAAGTTTTTTCAACATAATCAATTCGATTTAGTTATTTCTCTCTTTCTTCATTATTTTCAGAAGATCTTCAGTGTATACGTTACTTCGGGTCATAGTTGATCTCACCAATTTGAAACTCCATTGTTTAATCGAGAAGGTATCTTCCTCGTATACTTTAGCTTTTAGTTAATTGTAGGTCTATGTACATCGATTATGTGGTTCTGAATTACACATGCATGTTCGGTTTAGTTGATTTTGCTATTTTAATTTCGAGGTATCATCTATATAGAAATTGTTTGAATTTGTTAAATGTGGAATTTAGCTAAAAATAACATAACTATAAGCTAAAATGTTATTTTTTATTCTCAATTCTGAAATGACAGTAAAGATGAGTGGAGGCTACAAGTCAACATCCGGCTCTGCTAGGGCCCGTCATAGTAGACGTAACCAAGGATTAGAGGCTACACTTGCATCAACATGAGGTAAAAATGCAGAAAGAGGAACTATGAGAAGAAGTAGTACTGAAGAAGAAGAAGAACATGTTAACATGGATCAACATGGGGTAAAATAGCTAGCAATTATGAGATTCAAACAAGGAAAAGAAGGAGTTCTAGAAAAATAAGGAGGTTGTTAATCTGTCAAATTCCAATGAGGCAGTTGAACCTGAAGAACTAGATAGAGTGGTGGAAGATGTTGAGGGTGAAAATGTAAGATGACTTGAAGATGAGAATAAAGTTAACGATGATGGTTTTGCTGATAATTATGATGGTTTTTTTTAAGCATGATGAGGGTGAGAAGGTAATACTTGAAGACGAGATAGAAATTACTGATAAATAAGCTCTTGAGAAAGAAAATGATTAAAGTACTGAACATAATGACCATGGAGAAAATAATCAGAGTACTGAACGTAATGACCATGTTAACATGGATCAACATAGGGTTAACAATGAGAGTACTGAAGGAAATCAAACTCCAATTAATGAAGTGAAGGAAAAAAAGAGAAGATGACCAACAAAGATGCGTACAATGGCTACATATCCTAATGAAAGGGTCTCAGTGTCTTTCAATGAGACTAGTGAACATGTTGGACCCGGTTCTGTTACATTGTCATCTTTTCTTGGCCCTCTGGTGAGAGAACATGTTCCAATTACATTGTCTGACAGGAGACAACTTGATCAAGTGTCTAAGGATACCATATGGGAGGAGATCCAGATATGTTTGACCATTTAAGCAATTTATCTTGATCGAAGTGTTCATTTTAGCATAATTTGATGCAGGGGAGGTTTGACATGAAAGAAGAGTGGCAGAAAGAGGTTCTTATGAAGCAGTTGGGATGTTTGTGGAGGGCTGGGAAGTCAATGCTGGTGGCACAAGTAAGAAATGCCAAAAGTGTTGTTGAGAGGATTGCTTTAAAACCCAGCAACATCCCATCTTCTCAAGTATAGAACTCATGGGTTAGGAGCAAGACCTCTCACACGTTCAAGGTTCTTGTAATGGTCATATTGTCTTATTTATATGTCTTTTAGATTTAATTAAGTAATGTTATTGTAGGAAATAAGTAACAAGTACATAGAGCTGAAAAAAACATATACCTCATTCGTAATTAAAATGAATATTCAATTTAATCCTATTAAAAAGATTATTCAATATTTAATCTTTTTGTTATAAAGAAAAAAAGAGTCCAGATCCATGGAAGATTAGTAGGAGTCGAATTTGGATTGCTGACACACACATGCGGATGGTAGAGTTGTGAGGCCTGAATTTGCTCACAATGTTGTAAGTAGTTATGAAACTTGTTTATAAATTGTTACATATATAAATGATTATTGTTATATCTTGTGTGTAAAATATTTATATTAGGAATAAATACAGTCACTCGATAGTCAGATGGACTCTACATCCCGTGATAACTTCAAGGAAGATGCAGTGAGCAAGGTTTTGGGAAAAGAGAAACATGGAAGAGCGAGAGCATATGGCAGAGGGTTCAGTTCTACTAAGCTATCATTTCTGCAAGGTAGAGACTCAAAGATTGCTGATTTGCAAAGTTAGATTGAAAAGTTGAAGGGAATTGTGGAGGGATTAACTGGATAAAAGGTAATTATATTTTCATATCAGTTTAAATCAATTTCTTTGTTAATTAAATCAGTGGCCAAGTTTCAGACAACGATTAGTGGTATTGAAACATCTGAGGGTGTTTCTGAATTGAAAGAAGGTGTGAGAGTACAAGTGCTGGATTGGACTAACTCGTGAGATGTTGTGATTGGGGAAGGTTCACTTTTCTCTGCTGATCCATACTACAAAGTTGGTATGATACCAATTGCTCTTTCTGTAGTAGCCATTATTGTGACATCTGCAATCACACCTGAAGCTACTCTTTGGAGGCCTATATCAGAGTCAGTAGCATCAATTGGCCTAGCTGTAAGATGCAAGATTGCATGGCCTGTTAAGAAAGTGACCGTGGACAGGAAAACAGGTTCTCATGATTATATATATGTAAGTTTCTCTATCTAGTTTTCTTACTATTCAAGTACATAATTATTTCACTTTTACATTTTAGTAAACCGGTTTAGATGAGACGCAAAGATATAAAATCTTTGATTGTACTAATGGAGACGATGATGTTGTTGGTGAAGGTATCATTTGCTCAACATATGCAATGGAAAGGGTCAACAATATCCCTATAGGTCCAAATGCTGTTAGTGTTAAAGTTGACATGTTTTGTAAGGCCAAAGCTTTTCTTTGGAGGCCAACTCCTGCCATGTTATTCATCTCTGATGCACTTCGTTAGAAAATTGCATGGGCCACTATTAAAGATTGAACTCCTTAACCCAACATCCAATGAAGAAACCCCAACGAAACCATATAATCTAAAAACAGTGGTATGTTATTGCTATTCTAATTATTTAATGAATGATCTTTTACTTGATTCTATTGTTGTTTCAATTGTAGAGTCCGCGTAACAATGTTAGTTCCAAGAGAAGTGGAAAGGAGAAGTGAATTCTTTTGGATTGTAACAACTCTAGACGCACGATAGCTAAAGGGAGAGTAGATTCAACAGATCCAAATGAGAAGTGCCACTTCTTACCCATAGGTCCAAATGCAAGAAAGGTTTGGGTTGAAGTTAGTAAGATTGGTAAGGCGAAGGTATGGAGGCCAAATGAGAGATTTTATATATTTTTGATGCATTAGGGTCAAATGTTGCTTGGCCAAATGATAATTGATTTTTTGTTTAAATCAAGTGTAACAATGCTGTTTGTATTTTCTTGAACCTACAAGTCACTGAACAAGAAGTACAAAATTAATGGTACGAATTGTAATGTTAAATTTTAGCACTACACAATTTAACAAAATTAACCATAACCACATCTATACCTAAGTGTCAAATACCAGAGCAATTAATGTAGAAAAAGTTGAGAAGATAAGAGATATAATGAAAATTTAATAAAATGTAACAACTACACAAACCTAGGACTTGTAGTTATCATTACCTAAGAGAACATGATTAGACCTAAGAGAAATAAAAAGAAAATTCATTTAAGTAGCTCATGTTTCTATCTCGTTTCTTTTTAATTTAATTAAAGAAAATCAAACAAACGCATTTAAAATTCTCGTCGCTTCTGTTTCCATCTGTCTAAAAAATCAAACAAAATCAAATCACTTGAAGATTTTGATATCTCATCTCTCATCTCGAAGATTTTGATCTCTCATCCTTCATCTTTCATCTTCATCAACAATGGCTATTTTTAATGTTAGAGATCTCACCACTGGTACGTGCGAGGACACCTTCAGGGTGAAGGTGATTCGAAGATTTCAGGCCTTATACCCTTACGGGGTCGTGAGGGAGTTCATACTTTCTGATTACAATGGAAACCACGTCCAGTGCACCCTTCTACCAAGCATTAATCTGGACATCTCTCTCATGCAGAAAGGAGATAGCGTCGAGCTATCAAATTTTCTGGTGAGGCACTCGAGTAGGTTCTTCTGGAACACTTGCTCGTTTGTGGATATTGTGTTCTCTAATTTCACCACCATCAGGCGTGTCGAGCCTGTCATCGAGTCCATATGTATTAAGTACTCAGAGTTCTCATGGTTGAAATCGTGGTTACATGTTAGCATTACTGAAACCAATACCTTTTTCTTGTTTTTAGTGATTAGTGTTTATGTTAGTTTTGGTAAATAGTAAATGTAAAATAAATGTTAAATAGTAATAGGATTAGGTAGATTTAGTAACTCTAATACAGAACAAATGCATCGCAAAATCAGAGAAAACAGAGCCAAAAAACATAGAAAATCATGATGATCTTATCTTGACAATGCAGTGCACGTAGTCGGTCGAATAAAGTACATAGACGATGTAATGTATGAACAAGCGGTCACAACGATGGGATTTATGGACATGGTGCTGGTGCTGACGTTTGTTCTTATGAATAGAAAGTATGTATATTTGTATCAGTTAGATTTTATGTGTTGTATATGTGTATTGATTGTGTTTTTTTTTCATTGTCTGTTTTAGTCGGAGCTATCTGGAATGCAAGGCCTTTGGCCATTATGTCGATTATTTTGTTGTAGTGAAGCCGACTCTGCATCACAAATACGGCGGTACATACTGTGAACTCTGATTCTGGAGGATTCACCAGGGGAATGGTAATACCACAGTCAACTTTAGTTTCAACGGTGTTTCTGATGTCATTATCAACCCGGTCATCACGGAGGTCAAAGTTATGAGGACGATCTTGTGAAATTGCCATTGTTTCCAAATATGTTCTGAACAATTTTATATTTTTTTTCTATTGTTAATAACTTTTTAACTCTTCTTAACAATTTATTAACAAATTTCTTTTTCTGAGCAAGTACACACTTTAACATTTTAACAATTTTATACGCACTACAAACTTTTATAAATTGACAAATATTTGATCAATTAATGAAGAGTAAATAAGAAAAGATAAGAGAAATTAATAAACTTTAACAATTAATAAATTTTAAGCAATTAATAAACTTTAACAACTTATATACGAAACTTTAGATCATGTAACCATAAGCTATGAAAAAATGTATAGAAAACAGGAACTCAACTTATAGCTACGCGTCGCTTCTGTTTAATTTCAGTAAAAGAACTTAATTTTTGTTTGTCAATCTCTTTTTTGAACAATTTCATTTTGGTTTGTTTTATGTTTATAACTTCTTTTGGTAAACCTGGATATAAGAATTTTTTTTGTTTTTTTATGAAACCAATATTGACAACAATATGAGATCCTAAACTAATAACCCCAAATCTTAAATGCTTCAACTTACAACAAATTTTAAGCAATTAATTAAAATGATACCCTAGAACCTATCAATAAGTGTTTATGGTTGAAGATACTTTACTTTAATTTACTTAGACAAATAAAAAAATTCATTTAAGGAATACTTTACTTTTGCACCATTTTTGGTGGATCCCACTTATTTTCAGATACAAAATTAAAAGTATCAAATGGTACCATTAGTAATCAAAAGAAAATAAAATTCATTATAATATTATATAGAATTAATTTAACTTTTAAATAAAAAATAGTTGGAAGAAATATTGGCATTGATTAAAAAAACCACTTGAGACTGTCAAGGGTATTGAAGAGGCAAATCCACAATTTTTTAGGCAACACGAGAATGAAAGCGAGTGTTTCCATCTTCAAGAAACATGCATCGCAGAGTGGCTCCATTTTGTACCACTCGTCCCATGTGCGTCCTTATCTATTGATAACTTGACACATACAACTATCGATATCCAGACAGTAGACATTGTGAATTTGAGTGACCCTTTGGAGCAAGAATTGAGGCAAGTTGTTGCTCCACGACAATGAAGAAGATGCTTGGATCTTTCGCTTTGTAGACCATGAGAACTCCTTAGATATATTGACAAAATCACCGTTGAAGACCACGTCGGAGAACATGATCCTTTTCAGATGACTGTACATGTAGAGAGCCAAATCATACCCCTTCTCAGCAAGCCTAATCTTTAAGAGTCCGCCTTCCATGTCCTCGGTCCGAAAAAACTGCCTAGCCCCGACAAGGAAGATAGCAGAAGGGTTTTCATTGCGAAGACACAAACGATTGAAATTCACACCAGCAAAATAGTATCAATCTCCTTGCATAATGAAAAGATCGACGCTCCGGTAGAATGTCTCTCTTTGAACCGCATCGTGCATGGCCACAAAAACGCTCTTGCATTTGAAAATATCTATATATGAGAAACTTGCGACCTTTAGGAGAATGTTTTCAAGGACTTCCAGCGGGAAATCGAGAATATGTGGATTTAGCATCATTTTTTTCATGATCAGTAAAATGGATTAATGGACAGATGAAGAGAATGGGTATATATTAAAACCTATGCGAAAAAGATTAGAAAACTCAAAAAAATTATTTAAGAGACGCGTTTGTGTTCAATTAAATAAAAGGAACTAAAATTTTCATTTAAGAGTCGTGTCGCTTCTGTTGACCCTTACTTCCCTTATGTTTCCCTTTCTATCTCTCATAACTCGTAATGGCCATCACTCTTTTACAACAATATAATATCCTAAACTGATACCCTTAAACCTAAATGCTTAAATATACCATAAAATCTAAACCCTACAAAATAAAAGTTTCAAAAACTTTTGACAGTTTATTAAATTGTTTAGTTGTTACATTTGAGTTGTTTAATTTCAAAACCCTAAACTGATATAAACCCTTTGAACTTATAACTAATATTACTCAAATTCATCTCATATACGGTATATCCAATTAAATATACATGCAACAACTTTGACAGTTTATTAAGTTGTTTAGTTTTCACATTTGAGTTGTTTAATTTCAAAATCGTACACCTTAACACTAGACCCTAAACTGATATAAACCCTTTGAACCTAAAACTAATATTACTCAAATCCATCTCATATATTANACATGCAACAACTTTTGACAGTTTATTAAGTTGTTTAGTTTTCACATTTGAGTTGTTTAATTTCAAAATCGTAAACCTTAACACTAGACCTTAAACTGATATAAACCCTTTGAACCTATAACTAATATTTCTCAAATTCATCTAATTTATTGTATATCCATTTAAATATACATGAAACAACTTTTGACAGTTTAATTATTAAGTTGTTTAGTTTTCACATTTGCGTTGTTTAATTTCAAAATCGTAAACCTTAACACTAGACCCTAAACTGATATAAACCCTTTGAACCTAAAACCAATATCACTCAAATCCATCTCATATATTGTATATCCATTTAAATATACATGCAACAACTTTTGACAGTTTATTAAGTTGTTTAGTTTTCACATTTGAGTTGTTTAATTTCAAAATCGTAAACCTTAACACTAGACCCTAAATTGATATAAACCCTTTGAACCTATAACTAATATTTCTCAAATTCATATAATATATTGTATATTCATTTAAATATACATGAAACAACTTTTGACAGTTTAATTATTAAGTTGTTTAGTTTTAACATTTGAGTTCTTTAATTTCAAAATCGTAAACCTTAACACAAGACCCTAAACTGATATAGACCCTTTGAACCTAAAACTAATATTACTCAAATCCATTTCATATATTGTATATCCATTTAAATATACATGCAACAACTTTTGACAGTTTATTAAGTTGTTTAGTTTTCACATTTGAGTTGTTTAATTTCAAAATCGTAAACATTAACACTAGACCCTAAACTGATATAAACCCTTTAAAACTATAACTAATATTTCTCAAATTCATCTACTATATTGTATATCCATTTAAATATACATGAAACAACTTTTGACAGTTTAATTATTAAGTTTTTTAGTTTTAACATTTGAGTTGTTTAATTTCAAAATTGTAAATCTTAACACTAGACCCTAAACTGATATAAATTCTTTGAATCTATAACTAATAATACTCAAATTCATCTCATATAATTTATATCCATTTAAATATATGAACTTATAGGAATAACATTTGAATATTGGTTTGAATAAGCATAACATATTTCTTCTATTATTAACTTTAAATTTTGTAATTGTATTTTGTTAACTATTTTTCGTATTTGATTTGAAAAAGTAATATAAAAAATGGCCAATGAACAGCTGAGGCGGAAATAGTAAATGAGATATATTTTTAGACAACTTAATTCATTCAGTATGAGCCGTTGTTTCCTTTCTAGTTGCTTTTGCCGAGAAACTGAAAATTTCGCAAAAATTATAGACTCCTCAATTTTTAGTTCTAAACCTAATCTGTCATCTCCATCGTCGTAATTCTAAACCTAATCTGCAATAATTTTTACATATTTCACATATGGAGAAGTCGTGGATTTGGCTGCAAAGGTACCGTGTACATAGATCTCTCGAGAAATACTTTCATTCGCCGATTGAAATAGTTATTCTAACTTCTTTTTTTGCAATTTAACATGTAGGAATAGTCCTGAGTACTCAGAAGGAGCAATCAATTTCGTAATCTCATCAGCAAGAAGATTAGGTAATCTGACTGAAATGCTTTGCCCCTGTAGAGATTGCCAAAAGTTATGCCATCAAAAATTAGAAAACATAGTTGATCATCTAGTAATTAGGGGTATGGATACGAAGTATAAGATTTCTTTTTGGAGTACTCATGGTGAAGGAAGAACTAATACAAATGACACTACTATTGATTATGAAACTGAGGCATTCAATTTGTTCAAGACTACATTCATTATGGATGATGGTAATCCAGTTCAGATGAATGAAAATGAAGAAACAAATGATGATGAACCAGTAAAAGAATATGAGTTCATCGGGAAAAAAAAATAAAAGAAGCTGAAACTCCATTGTACCAAATGGAGAAACATATGATGATGAACTGGCTCATCAGTCAGATTAGGTGAATATGTTTCTTTTAATTACCTTGTTGCAAGATTTTTAATCTTTTGGTTTCGTAGAATCTTATTACATTTTCTGTATTCATTTCAGTTTCACTTTAGAGGAAAACAACGAGAAGACTGTTATACAGTATTTCACTGAGAAATATAACCTATAAAGTGAAATATCCATCACCACCTGTTATCCAATCAGGGAGAGACTCAAAGCCTGCTTACTTGCCCATGGAAGTATAGTACTAATTCATACATTATACTCACGTGAATATTATGTGGTATTATTAAAGATTTTTGTTTATTTTGGTGTTTGTAGGTATGTCGAATAGCTGATAGGCAGCGATACACCAAATGGCTCAATGAAAGCTAAGCGATTGCGATGCTTAGAGCCACCTGCCAACGGCCTCCAGTTAGGCAGGAAGTTATTGAATGAAAACGATCTCTCTTTAATTTTGCATCCCTGTTTTTCTATTATTAGATGGTCACGAACAGTGAATTTAACAATATCGAGTTTGTAAACCGGGAGTTTGGGACGAATGTGACTGGTCAGCTAGCTTCAACTCATGCTAGAGTACTCCCGTCTCCTATGGTGATTTTCTCGCTTTTATCTTTTGATTGCTTTTATTTTTTAAATAAAGTTTCTCTTTTCATTGATCTTGATGAAAAGATGTCTTTTTATATAGTTGAAATATCATGTAGGTTTTCTACTCTAAGGAAGATGATTCTTCAAAATTGGTATGTTGTAATGAGAGCACCGCCTAGAGGCTATCCAAGAAATAGATGATGGAGAAAATGAAGATGCTGATGATTGGTAGTATATATTGGTAGTAGATTGAAATAGTTTTGGTGATGTTTGATAGGTATTATGATTTTTATTGGTTGATTCCTTACATTATGGAAATGCTGCTCTTTTGTAAACATGAAAATATTTTATGGATATAATAAAATTATTTTATTTTTATTTGACAAACAGTTCAAAAATATATTATAATTACAAAAGAAATTCAATTGTATAATTATAATAACATTAATTGTCGGGTAATTACAACACAATAATATCATAAATAGTTTGCTATCTTTCTAAAACAAAATTGCTATAGATGCAATACATTTATAATATAAATCCAATGCTATTGAATATAAAAAACTAAAGTTATTATTAAAAACATTTAATAACAAATATACGACTCTATTTTTAAAATAAACGATTGCATCTTCAACAACGCCATCATAACTTCGATAATTATAGCATACATTAAATCCGCTATCTAAAGTGTTCGACCTATAATGATGGGCGCTCTCAAAGCATTTAATTAACCGCTATGCTATCCTACGATAGCGTTTTTCGACCACTAAGGAAAGACATATTTCTTGTAATGTACACTCACAATCAAATATGATCAAACTATTTAACCAAACATAGAACCATTGTTGAAGGAAAAATAACTTAATGGATGTCTTTTTATCTCAAGAGGTAAACTTATCACCTTTGCTAAAACTCATCTAATTTCCTTGCCATGTAAACAAGAAAAAATGAAGTCAACGACTTCTGCCACACATGCATGTTCTCTTGAAATGTTAGCTAGTTCACAGATTTTTTTTAAAACCGATCCGCAATTAATGACTCAAAAGTTAGTAACACGAAAGTTTCGTCCAAAGTTTTCTTTTCGCTTTGAAATCAGAATCAAAACAGAAGTTCTTAGAAGTGCAAGGAAACACTATGAACGTACAATTTCAATAACAATAAATTTAAAACTGTTTTATAAGAGTTTATTCTTTTACAAAAAAAAGTTATAACTTTTGCAATTTATAACTGGAATAATGAAAAGATAAGTAAATTTTTTTATATATTTTAACAATAATTTTTAGTTTAACTAAAAAAATAATTTAGAAACCATAAAAAATGAGATGTTCTCAACATTTAAACTCATAGTTTTCCATTTATTTTTTAAATTATTGAAAAGACTACAACTAAAATCATTTCAATTTGATTATTATTCGCTTTTTATATATTGCATTATTTTTTATTGAGAATATATTTTGAGTAATTATTTATTTCTTACACAATATAAGTGAATACAATTTTATAAGTTTGTGGTAGATGTTTTTAACACTTCAATTTTATTTTTTTATATAGAAAGTTACTCATGTATTAGATTTATATTTTTTATTAAAATTGTATACTTGATAAAAAATATGTTTGATATATATA
>OVBE01002228.1:0-31668 GCA_900406425.1 Iberis pinnata | reverse complement strand
GATCCAAATTGTCCCGAACACCTGAAAGTCTTAGAAAGATCCAATTTTACAAAGAAATAACTCAGATAATACAAGTTTAGCAGGCATAAATGCCCACTAAAATGCATTAAATATGAGTAATATTAGTCGGACAAAAAAGACAAGGAGTAGAGAGGGAAAGAGAGAGATCGTCGGTATCGACGGGGAAAAAGTACGATCATCGGATAACGTCTAAATATCTTGACTATTGAATCAGTTGGAAGCGTTTCCAAGTCATCTCGTCTATTTGACAACCTCGTCCATCAAGGTCGTCATAATCTTAACACAGAATAAAGATACCTCTTCCACAAAAGAGACAGTGATTACGCAGATAAAAGATCCTTGCCAACAACGCCCGTAGCCGAAGTAGAAGAAAATCAGTATCAAAAGCTATAGTCAAATAGCCTCGCCTAGTCTATCTATTGTATTTTAAAGAATATTAAAGTTTATACGTAGTCTGATCCTTTGAATAAATGACTGAGTCAATAGGAGTTGCAAAGACCCGTTAAACAGTATAAGTGTAATGTGGGTGTTTGTTGGAACAAATCTGTAAAGGGGCTTGGCAAATAAGAAACCATGTAGGTAAAGTTCATGCTACACTCCAGAATGGCTTTCTTTGAGGTACCTTCTATCGAGGATGCAAGTTTTTTGTAACAGTATGGGCTATTCAAAAGTGTCAAAGAATTGAGAATGAATTAGATGGTCTTTGCTATCGAATCAGTACCATTGGTTAAGGCTATTAATGACCCTGATAATTGGCCTGCTTTATCAGCCTTTTTCTCGCCTCTTTTGGACTCTCTTAATGCTTTTGGTGTTTGGTCGATGGAATCTGAAGCAAGGCATAGAAATAGGGGTGCTTTTTTAATTGCTAGATGTGAGTCAAGCAGCAAAGATGGGCCTCGTATATTGTTCAAGAAACTCCCCATTGGCTTAGATCAATTTTTCTCTCTGAAAGGGATTCTCTGTAATGTTCATTTTCTTTTGGTTTTGAACATTTTAGAGACTTTGTTTCTCAGTTTTCTGTTGTATTCTTCTCCCCTGTTCTTTATAAATCTAACTAGTTGATATCCCGCGCTATGCGCGGTATTAATTTTATTTTATAAATCTAGTTTTACATATAATATAAAAAGTTATATAATAAGTATATTTAATTATAAGTACGATATTTATTAGGTAAAAATCAAGATATTAAATACTAATTATATATTTTAGTAAAATAAAGTATTTGATACACATATGTTTGATTTTCAAAATTAAATCTAAGTTAATTGGTGCTAACAAATATATATATATATATATATATAATTTTGTTTATATTTTTGTTTTAAATAAATTATTTGTTTTAAAATATAGTGTTTTGATATTTTGATTTTTAAGGACTCATAAATAGTGTTTGGATATTAAGATAGTGTGAGTGGCAATACATGTAATTAGTTATCAAAATAAAGGATTTAAAAAATTTGTATTCCTTTTTTATATAGGAGATAATTATATAAAAATTATTATATTACTAAAATATTCATAGTAAATTACTAATATTATAGTAACTAAAATAAATTAATTATCAAAATTTTGGTTTACTGTGGGAGCATAAATTCCTCCGGGTTTGGATCTTCGAAGTTTGACCCGACTCGCTTTGTAATTGGGCTTCCCAGGCCCGATTCGGAGAGGTGGGCTCATCCCGGAGAGTGAGCCCATTTCGGAGAGCCGATGACGAATCCGGAGAGCTGATGGTAATGGAGAACCGAGCCCATCCTGGAGAGTGAGTCCATTTCGGAGAGCCGAGTCCAGGAAGGACAGCCGAGCCCAGTCCCCGGTTATGGTCAACCTGGACACGTTGACCGCCGCGAATCCCGCTGCGAATCGCTCCCATTAAATGCAAATTGGTAGTTACTTGGGGAAATTCAAAGGGGATTTAGCGCATTAAATGCCATTAATGAGAGCCCATTGATGCCTCGAGACTATAAATAGGGGAGGGGGAGCTCACTTGTAAGGGGTTCCAGAATTTTTCATTAATTTGGCAATTTGAGAGAAGAAAAACACTTTGTAATCTTTGAGAATTGTAACACAGATTAATCTAATAAAATCCATATTTTCGGAGATTGTTTTGGATACTTTTTTATATTTTTGGCGTGAGAGATTATGCTCTCACATTTTGGCGCCGTCTGTTGGGGAAGAAGACAAACATCCCGACGAATATCTTGAAAAACGTCACTATTCCCAGAATCCCCAGTTGTCAACCAGGCTGAGTTGAAGGCGATTCTTGCGGTGTTGGTGGCGACTGCGGAGAAGCAGAAGGAATAAAGCGTCGCGCTCATCGCTCGCTTCAACAGTCATGAGGAGCACGTGACTACTCGGCTCGTGTCATTGATAAATGTCCAGTCGGATTTGGAGGTGCGCCTGGGAGCTCTTTCGAACCCGACTGGAGAAAAGAGCCCATCGTTTTGATCCCGGAGAATGCAGGAGGAGGCGATTCTCGAGGCGAGAGCTCTCTCGAGGCAACTCAGATAGCCGAAGATGCTTTTCTGGCTCAACAGAGAGCCATAGGTGTGCTGGGTGCCGATCGAAGAGCCGACAGAACCCCGCATTTCGAGCGGAGAACTGAGAGCATGCTGCGTGCCTATCAAAGAGCCGATGGAACTCCAAATTTCAAGCAGAGAACTGAAAGCATGATAAATTCCGATCGGAAAGCCGACGGAACTTTGGACTATGAGCGGAGAACTAAAAACCCTCCAAGTTTTGGTTTGGGAGCTAGAGGCATTCCGAATTCCCAGTGGAGCGTAGAGAACCAAAGGAATCTGCGAGATGGGGATGGCCATCGGGCACCTGAGCATCACCGATTCGGGGATCAACTTACGACACTAGGAGATACTAGAGAAGTGCCCACGACGAATTTTGTGCTGAGAGCCGGAGAATTTGTGGGAGGAAGTTCCCATGACCAAAGAAATCGCAATTATGATGCGCTCTGGAGGTCTATTGATAAGGCAAATGCCGAGCTCCTCGCAGTGATATCAAAGGTTCATCGGGTCGCCAGCGCAGCTCCTAAGATTGATCGTGTGATTGCGGAAACATCGAAGACTCCCTTCACCGCCCGCATCACCGAGGCAAGATTAAAAGACACCAGCAAGTTAAGGCTCCCTCTCTACGCTGGGAACTTCGACCCAAAGGCTCACATGACAGCCTTCAGGATTGCCATGACCCGAGCATATTTCAACGAAGAAGAGAAAGATGCGTAATACTGCAGAATCTTCGTTGAAAACCTGACAGGATCGACTCTCGAGTGGTTTTCCCAACTCGAGGGAGGTTCGATATACGACTTTACACAGTTTTCAATGGCATTCCTAAAGCATTATTCTATCTTTATGGACAAGGGAACCTCAGATGCCAACCTTTGGACTTTAAGTCAAGGTCCAACTGAATCGCTCTGGAGTTTTATTGAACCCTTCAAGAGTGTCAAAGCAAAGGTAATCAGCGTAAGCGAGTCAACAACGCTTGTTGCCCTCAAATATGGACTCTGGCACGAGTCCCCGTTCCGTCTTGACTTAACAATTTGCAAACCAGAGACGATCGAGGACACACTCCATCGCTCCGCAAACTGGATGATTGCCGAAGAGGAGAAGATCGCCCTCTCCAAGAAGTTTAAAATAGCAAGAGGAACTTCCGACTTAAATCCCCAGCCGAAGAAGTTTGAAAAGAAGGACAATAAGGAATTTCGAGGGAACTCTAAGGGGCCTCATTCATAAAACTTCGAGAAAGGGGACGAAAGCAAGAAAACAAAGAAGGACTACGAATGTTAGGACGTGAACCGGATGCCTACTGCGAGTTACAAATATGAAATGGGCATGCAACGCATGAATGTTTTAAACTCAAGAACTTCCTTAGCAAGAAGTTCGTCAAGGGAGAATTGAAAAAGGGGATTGATCTTGAAGAATTCGTGCGAGAAATGGAGACCCCCGAGGAAGAAAAGGAGATCCCAACCGGGAAAAGAGATCGAAGTCCAGAACGCGGGAGCACTTTAAAGGCTCCTCAAAAGAAGAGGATAAAATTTATAATGGGAGGATCGAGGCATTTCCGAGAATCCGTCTCTTCGGTGAAGTCATATGTGAGAAAACCGGAGTTCGGAAAAGCAAGACACACCTCTGATTTAGGAAGTGAGATAAGCTTTACTGAGCAAGATGCCTCTCACTTAGACTCAGCACATGATGATGTCCTGGTCGTCGAGCTTGACATTGGAGAAAATTGCGTGATATCACGAGTATTAATCGATACGGGGAGCGTGGTGAATGTCATGTTCCTCGACACGCTCAAACGAATGGGGCTGGAAAGCTCAGAAGTCAGGGGACCCCCAACCCCTTTAACAGGATTTAGTGGAGCAACGGAAATGTCGCTCGGAACAATAAGACTCCCAGTGTCTGCACAAGGACTCCACAAGCTTATTGAGTTCACTATGGTGGACCGTCTGGCAGCTTATAACATCATTTTGGGGACCCCTTGGCTACACGAAATGAAAGCTGTCTCGTCTACCTATCATCAATGCATAAAATTCTCGGCTAAAGGTGGTATAGGAGTTCTCCACGGAAATCAGAAGAATTCTCGAATCTGCTTCATGGCTGGCGTCAAGTCTAGGGTTCAATACCAACTAAAGAGCTTGGATTTCTCTTCAGAAGGAGAGAGTCCAAGTCTAGAGTCCGACGACACTCACCCCGCTCCAAGTCAAGTAAACGAGAAGAATGTAGATTCGCCAAAAAGAATCGTAAAAGTCCCTCTCGATCCGTTTAATCTAGAATAGTGCGTGACCATAGGGTCACAGCTAAAAGGAGAGTTAATGTGTGAGCTGATTCGGTTCCTGCGGCATAATAAGAAAACTTTTGCATGGACAGCAAGCAATATGCCGGGAATAAGACTTGATGTGATCTCACATCAGCTAAATGTCGATGCAACCTTCAAACCTATAAAACAAAAGAGAAGAAATCTCGGCCCTGAGAAATCACAGGCCGTTAATGATGAAGTAGCAAAGCTTCTGGAAAACGGATCAATAAGAGAAGTCCATTATCCCGAATGGCTGGCGAACCTTGTAGTGGTGAAAAAGAAGAATGGGAAATGGAGAATCTGCGTTGATTTCAAGGATCGCAACAAGGCATGCCCGAAGGATAGCTTCCCACTTCCTCACATAGACCGGCTTGTTGAAGCCACGACAGGAAACCAGTTATTGTCCTTGATGGATGCATTCTCGGGATATAACCAGATTCAAATGAATCCGGACGACCAAGAGAAAACATCATTCATAACCGATAGAGGAATCTACTGCTACAAGGTCATGCCGTTTGGTTTGAACAACGCTGGCGCAACGTATCATAGGCTAGTGAACAAAATGTTTTCACCTCAACTCAGCAAAACCATGGAGGTTTATGTCGATGACATTGTTGGTGTCAAAACCCCGTTAGCAGGATTTTTCCTCAGCCAGTAACACTCCATCAAGCTTGACCCAACACATATTAGACGTAGGGATCTTGACTAGAGAAGCTTCTCATCTAAACAACGATAACTAAGTAGTCGAATACCCAGGGCGCAGGTGAACCGCGAAGAATGCAGCTGCAGGCCGAGCAACAAATGGCTAGGTCAAAGAAGTTCTGAATTAGACAGGATACTCCGAGATCGCAGGGCCAACTATCCATGAAAATCGGAACAATACGACCTAAGTAGAGATGAGTATAAAAGGAAGAAGAAGAAAGAGGAGGAAGATCTTTTGGCCAATTTTCGAGCTATCTTTTACTTTAAAAAGTCTATATGAATTCCAAGTGTACTCATTTTGATAAAAATCAATAAAATCGATTTTTATTTGAATTTGTGTTGCATCTTGTTCCTAATTTAACAAGAACAAACGAATTCCTCATTAAGATCAATTTGAAAAAACTAGATTTTGGATTTTAGCATCCACAAATTGGCGCCGTCTGTAGGGAGTTAAGAGTTGTTTAACACATAAAGGAAAACCGCAGCCATATCCGATATTACCATGGCCGACAACGTATCAACACCACCCGACGGATATGCTAGCATGATTCAGGCGCTCCTCCAATCCGTGCAGTCTATGTCTAAGAAACTGAAGACACAAGACGCCATGAACAAATCCTTGGTTGACCGGCTCGACCAAATGGCAAAGGAGTCTGCAGATCAGACCAAAGTGATGACCAAGTGCTTTGAGTCTTCGCAGCATTGCTTGACCAGGACCTCCTCATGACGATACCCCATTTCAGGAGAACACTCGAGGAGGCTACGCTTCACTCCAACCCTATGTTCAGTTAAGACACGAGAATGCCACATTGACACCATAGAAACCCCACTAAACAGCAACCTCAAAAGAGAGCAATCCGACCAGAGGGACGACCAGCTCGACGACAAACCCGAACAGCCGAGTCGCACCGTGAGCCCAGAGGCCTCAGAGGACGAGTGACCGAACCAACATATCGGAGGAATCTGAGGAAGAATCTGACAGGTACGAGGAAATCCAGGAGATGAAGAACTCCCTTCAGGAAACCGTCCGACAAATGAATTTTAATGTTCATCAGGCCATCAACTCTGCACCAGAGTTGGAGCGACTAAAAGAGGAGACACTCTGCAGCCTATACGCTCTGCACATAAAGAACGACGGAGTACAAAACCCCGAGAAAATCAAAATCTCTTTTTATGAAGGGAAAACAGACCCCAGTGCATACATGACCGCCTTCAGGATCGCATTCGGACGAGCGCAATTCGATGAACATGAGAAGCACGCAGGGTATTGCCAACTTTCCAATGAGCACCTCCAAGGACCAGCACTCACCTAGTTCTCTCGACTACATCAGGGCTCAATCTACAGCTTCAATCAAATGAGTTTGACCCAGAATGAGCCCCTCCGACAATTCATCGACAGGTTCAAAGAAGTAATATCCTTAGTGGTAGTCACCAATAGTGCCGCGATTTTCGCCATAAAAAACACAGTATGGGGAGAGTCCAAATTTCGTAAGGATCTGATACTGAACCCTCCAGCAACGATTGATGACGTACTGCACACGGGAAAAGTGTACGCACGAATATAAGAAGACTTAATCAAAATGCGGAAACGAAGCCGAGAAAAAAATCAAGTGACTCAGGCCGCTACCCCTAGGCGAAACCCCCAGCAGTCAACCAACCACTATTCGCCGGGAAGCCCAAAAATGGACCTTGGAACGCCCCCCTCCCCCAGCAGGAAAACAAACGATCGTTTGACAAGGTCAAATCCGAGAACATGGAATCCTTCATTTGTAAAAACATAAATTTCCGGCATGGGATCCCCTACGAAATACACACCGACAGCGGCCCTCAATTCACCTCAGATAGATTCAAGGATTTATGCGAGAGAATGAACATAAACTTAACTTTCTCAACCCCATATTACCCGCAGGCTAACGGCCAGGTTGAGGCCGCTAACAAAACAATTTTGGACGGCCTAAAGAAAAGACTAGACTTGAAAAATGGGAGATGGGCCGAGGAGTTAGAAGGAGTATTGTGGTCATATCGGAGAACACTTAGGAAGGGTACAAACGACTCACCATTTGACTTAGTATACAGCACCGAGGCGGTAATACCAACCGAGACCGAAGTTCCAAGCTTAAGACGCGAGCTGGCACCCCATAACACAGATCGAAATAACCAGATGCTCATAGAAATTGCTGACAAGGTTAATGAGAGGAGAGACAAGGCAACGATAAAGCTATTAAATTACCATAACGCCGCAGCCCAATTCTTCAACAAGAAAATCAATCAGAGACGCTTCAACGAAGGAGAGCTGGTATTAAGGGAAGTTTTCCCCGCACGGGGAGAGAAGAATGCAGGAAAGTTGGGAATCGGGTGGGAAGGACCGTACAAAACCATTAAAACAATTAAACCAGGGGTCTACAAGCTAGAGGACGCAGACGGAAACGAAGAGAAACATCCTTGGAACGCCCAACACTTGAAAAAATTCTTTTCCTAGGAGTCTCTCACTTTGTTATTTTAATATTTTATTTGCACAAGTTTGTAAACCGAACACAGTGAACTACGACCAAGGCTTGATCCCTTTCTTGGGGTACGTAGGCAACTCTGTTTAGGAAGTTCAGCTAATCTTATTGTTAAGTTCATCGATATTTTCTTTCCGCACCCCAACCCAGCTCTCCCATCCCTTTCCTTTTAAATTTTTTTAAAAAATGGGGGAGATATATTCGTCTTTTACACTCCGACCCAGACCTCCCATCCACTCTTTATAATTTTTCTCAGAAAATGGGAGATATGTATTCCTCCTTCACACTCCAACCCAGCCCGCCCATCCTCTCCTTGTAAATTTTTCTCAAAAAATGGGGGAGATGTATTCGTCCTTCACACTCCAACCCAGCCCGCCCATCCTCTCCTTATAAATATTTTTTTTTTAAATGGAGGAAATGTATTCGTCATTCACACTCCGACCCAGCCCACCCATCTTTTCTTTATAAAATTATCTTAAAAAATGGGGGAGATGTATTTGTCCTTCGCACTCCGACCCAGCCCGTTCATATCGGGGGATCCTCCAACAACAAACAACACGATTCTGAGCTTGGAGATACCAAAATAAGCACCAGGCCGTACAACTTTATCGTTTTTGCCGATCTTATTTACCAATACTCCGGCAAAATCGAGGGGAGAACACCACACTATACTCACATAAGACCACCTAAAATTTCAACTTTCATTTTCAGGTAATATCATCCAAACCCCTGAAACACTACCTCGTGTAACATAACACTCAAACGACAACCAATTTTCCTCTTACAAAACATTGTACAACCTGGCCAGTCGTGCAATACATCGCACACTCCCCTAGTGGGTATTAGTCTGAGCAACCCTCAGCATGATATAAGCGCTAAAACCAAGCCCAACTCGCAACAATGCATTGAAATTCAGAACGACAATTTTAGCAATTGCAACATTTACCATTTCACATTCGACCCCTCGAATTGATATGTTACCTTTACTCAATACACTTGACAGCAAACACGATTACGGTTTTTCTTAAGCAACTACCTACGATATTTCCTAGACAAATTTCACAACACCCAGATGGGGGCTTAGCCCGAAGTTAATAGATACATACAACAATCAAAACACAAACCCAAAATACTTAGCATTAATCAAATTGATTAAAAGTTTCGGGTATAGCCTCCTTAGGCAACCAAGTGAAAAAGGAAATTAAACAGTTTGGGTAAAAGCCTCCTCCCCCGGGGTACCATTTTCAGATTCACATAAAGTTTAAAGAAAAATAAAAAGGACAAAGTAGAGGACGTCTTAGGTGCTTGAGCCCTGACCAGCCCATTGTCATCATTCTCTCCGGGAGCTCCTTTCCTCGCAACAGCTGCAACCTCTTCAATGCGGATTGCGACTTCCACCGCCTTGTCAAGCGCCCCACATGCGTCGACGTCAAGCTTCCCATCATCCTCTTTTCCAGCTACTTCCTCAAAAAAAGCTTTATCCTTCTCCGCTCCAACAACAATTTCCTTAGCATGGCCCAGGGACGGAAGGTTCGTACCGTAGGGGTTGATACCTTCAACCGGATTGGGATCAGAAGGCTCACTCATGTTGGACCCGGTGAGCGGGCCCACTCAACATACTCTCTCTGAACCGGGAGCGACCTGTGGTCATACACCTTGGGTCCACCCAGCCGGAGTTTGGATACTAGCTCGGCACAAATATCATCATCCTCAACGATTGGAGATTGTTTTGGCCAGGTAAAGCTGAAAGAGAATCCGCCGTAATCATGAGCACCCACCAAAGACTTTTCTTGCGTACGAGCTCTTTTTCAGTTGGGGCTTGGAGATGGCGAGAGCTACGATGAACTAGGGGAGGACGAGTCATTTTCTTATGAGAACCCTCGACTTTCTCCCTGCGAGCATCACCACGTAACGAGTCAGAAACTTCAATGGGATCCACATCCATTGGGATATGGTCCTTTGTTGTCTTAACCTCCTGAGCAACATTGTGGTCTGCTGAAATGGGAGCGCCCTGAGAACCGTTTAGTTTGCGAGCTTCACGGTAGGGAATATGGTTCTTCATTGTGATTGACAGACACAAAGATGGGGTATCTGCAGGAAAACCAGGCATCAAGTGTTACACAATTTGAATAGACAAAAAGAAGAACCAATTCAGAATACTTACTTGAAGAGGATCAGATAACCAACCACAGGAAACTGAATCAGAAACGACGAAATCATGATAATCAAATTTTCAACAAAACAAATATATATATAACAATGAGGGAAAAATCTAAGGCCTGAAGGCAATCCACACCAATTTCCCGAGTCCACCAGAACTGCAGATCGTTAGGGCATTTAGTCCCAAAAGAGATATTTTTTACTTCCAGAAAGAAGTAGAAGCGGTCCCAATCGGTCTCATCCTTTGGAGTCTGCCCCGTTGTCAGCCCTTGATTTGGCTTGTTCGCGAGATACCAGAGTCCATCCTTCCGTCCCCTTTTTTACATATGTGGCTACCTCCAGCATATCGCAGCCAAGTTCGAACCCGTTTTCTCTTGCCTGGATCATCAGAAAGATCGCATTCCGAACTCCTTTGGGCATACCGGACCAACAGCTCGGGAAGAAGATTTCATAAACTGTGATAAACCCGGCTGGGGGATTGTTAGGAAATTCACCAGCTGTAGGGATTATAAACCTAATATCGGAAGGATAGTCAAATTGCTCCAAAATTGTTCTCACATACGTAATAATGGATCAAGAATCAGAGAAATTCCATGATCCGTGGAGCTGCAGCCGTCCTAGATCTCATGTCGGAAGCCGCAAGAGTTCCGACATTGGTGCTAGCTGCAGGATGTGATGATGAGCTCCTGCTCCGAGAATGGAGTGCGAGTTGCTTAGACATAGCAGCGAGCCAAGGCGAAGGAGAAATTAAGGGGAAGAAAGACAGAAAAGAAAAAATGGAGAAACTCGAAGAAGATGAAGGAGAATTGGGAAAGAAAAACTGCAAACCCTAGCGAAACAAAGAGAGATAAATGAACAGAGATTTTTACCTTTTGCTGCGTAAGGAGAGATGAAGAGTGGACAGTTAAAAACGGAGTGGGGGAGATGGATCCAAATATTTTAGGAAAGAGGAAAGGCAATAACTGCCTCGAATAACACAAAGGTTATCTTTTTGTAGGCATGATGATGAAGGATTTAAATTTTAAATTCAAAAGATTAATCGCATGCACAAAGGGATAATCTCCAAACTGTTTGGATTTCCTCTAGTTAAATCTGCAACAAATCGATTTATCAAACACCTGATTTTCAGACTCTTGAATACCACCCGAACTCGCAACAAGAAGCGTTATTAGTACATAAGTAAAATAAATGCAACACATTCGTTCGAATATCAAAATTATGGCGACAAAAACTCAGTGAGCATGTAAAATGATGGCCACAATAAGAGACCACCTTGGGGTTTGAGATCCTACTGGAATTTCACCAATTGGTTTGTGAAGGTCCCCAACTCGCTAAGCTCATAGGGAGACCTAGGGGCTAATCTGTTGGTGTCAAAACTCCCTCAGCAGGATTTCGCCTCAATCAATATCACTCCATGAAGCTTGACCCAGCACGTATTAGGCGTATGGAGCTTGACCAGAGAAGCTTCTCATCTAAACAATGATAACCGAGTAGTCAAATACCCAGGGCACATGTAAACCGCCAAGAATGCAGGCGCAGGCCGAGCAGGAAAAGGCTAGGTCAAAGAAGTTCCAGATTAGGTGGGATACTCCAAGATCGCATGGCCAACCATCCATGAAAATCAGAACAATATGACCAAAGTAGAGAGGAGTATAAAAGGAAGAGGAAGAAAGAGAAGGATGATCTTTTGGCCAATTTTCGAGCTATCTTTTACTTTAGAAAGTCTATATGAATCCCAAGTGTACTCACTTTGATAAGAATTAATAAAATCTATTTCTATTTGAATTTGTGTTGCGTCTTTTTCCTCATTTAACAAAAACAAACGAATTACTCATTAAGATCAATTTGACAAAACTATATTGTGGATTTTAGCATCTACAAACATGCTGGTGTAATCGGCAGTAAAGGATGAACATGTCCAACATCTCGCCAAGTGCTTCAAAACCCTTAATCAGTTCGAGATGAAGCTGAATCCAGAAAAATGCACTTTTGCAGTCAACTCGGGAGAGTTCCTAGGCTACCTTGTAACGCAGAGAGGGATGGAGGCAAATCCCAACCAAATAACTGCGGTTCTCTCAATGTCGTTACCCAAGAGGCTGAAGGAAGTCCAACGTCTAACAGGAAGGATTACCGCTCTAAACAGATTCATCTCGCGATCGACAGAGAAGTGCCTTCCATTTTTCCAACTTTTGAGGGGAAACAAGCGATTCCTTTGGGATGATCAATGCGAAAATGCGTTCACCAAGCTGAAGAGCTACCTTGCTAACCTACCTGTCTTAGCAAAAACAGTACAAGAGGAGACCCTATACTTGCATGTAGCAGTTTCCTCCGTTACAGTGAGTGGGGTACTGATTCGAGAAGATGGGGCAAACCAAAGACCATTATTTTACATCAGTAAGAGTTTAGTTTCTCCCGAGAGAAGATATAAGATGGCCGAGAAATTGGCTCTTGCTGTAGTAACCTTCGCGAGGAAGCTCCACCCATATTTCCAATCTCATTCGATAGTGGTGATGACGACACAACTGCTGCAAAAAATTCTCCATGGCCTGAACCAGTCCAGAAGGATGGTCGAGCGAGAAATAGAGTTGAGCGAGTAAGACATCGAATATCAGAATCAGTTGAGTGCAAAGTCACAAATGTTGGCGGACTTCATTGTTAAATTACCAATGGGAGTTTATGAAGGCTCACCATCGCAACAAGTATGGAGACTCCAAGTCAACGACTCATCAACGTGATCGAGATCCAGATTTGGCGTGCCACTAGAATCCCCGACAGGAGAGGTGATTGAACAGTCGTACAAGCTTTCATTCAACGCTTCAAATAACGAATTGGAGTATGAGGCGCTTATTGCGGGATTGAGGTTAGCTTTGGGAATCGGAGTGAAAGACCTCCAAGCTCAGAGCGATTCTCAACTCGTAGCCAGCCAGATAAGCGGGGAATATGAAGCAAAAGAAAATAGAATGGGAGCTTACTTGGAAGTCGTTCAAGGACTTATTAATCAATTTAATGGATTCGAGCTAACAAGGGGTCCACGAGATGAGAATAGTTCGGTAGATGCATTGGTTGCACTAGCATCAACATTTGATTCTTTGGTGCAAAGAATGATTACCGTGGAGACTATCGAGACCCCAAGCATATACCTCGTAGAAAGAGCCGTGGCGATACAAACGCGATCCATGAGAAAGCGTTCCAAACAAGCAAATGAGGATGCAGCTGCAGGTGCCACCCTCGACTCGGGTCAAAATTTTGAAGGAAATGCTGCACCAATCGGCGGTGAACTCGGTTAGGGAGTCGCCGCCCGCCTCGGCTTGGACGACGATGTTCAAGTCGGATCAGACAAAACCTGTACCGGGGATGTCAACCCAAATAGCCACAACTCAGTGTCAGGAGGAGCAACCGAAGGAAAGAATAATCATGTGGGCAACCAATTTAACCTGGAACGAGCGCCTGCAAGAAACACATAATCTACCAATACTCCACTCGGCCCATAGCAAGTTGTTACGGCAAAAGTGCAAACACCAGATGATCCAGGTGAAGAAATCAAAGATTGGAGAGTCCTGATCGAAGCATACATCACAACGAGAAAAAATAAAAATGACAAGTGGCAAGCAGGAAAGCTGAAGGTTAGGAGTGCCCGATTTTGTATACAGTCGATGGGTTACTTTACAAATGGATTGTTGCAAGACCCTACCTCGTGTGTGTAGGACCTGAGGAAGCATTAACCATCATTACAGAAGTTTATGAAGGTCTATGTGGGTCACACTTGCCGGGGAGAACGCTGGTCCTAAAAATCAAGAGACAAGGATATTATTTACCGACTATGGTTAAGGAATGTGAAGAATATGCGCGGAGATGTGAGCAATGCCAAAGACATGCTCCGTTCATACACCAACCTGCTGAACAACTCTCTTCTATCTCTTCTCCATAACCATTTATGAGGTGGTCGATGGATATCGTAAGACCACTCAGTCGTATCAAAAATCAAACTCAGTCTTAACAATAAGCTAACTCAGTCGCATTATATGTCAAAATCACTCGCAACATACATGAGAACACGACAAGGGCGAATATAATTTTGACGAAGACGATTTCAGAGAAGACGACCAGGGTTAAAAGTAGGGAAAATAAAGTGTAGTTTATATTTAAGAAGATTTGTTTATCTACATGTAAAATGAAAATCAGACAACAAAAAACTGATCTAAAACAAAATCAAATTCAACTGCAACGTAAATCAAACACGCTCGTAACAGAAATAAAACTCAGCCATAGCATAAATCAAACTCGTCCGCAATAGAATCAAACTCATTCACAACATATATCAAAGAGAATAGATCCCAACTTACTAGAAATTTCGAGGAGGGTTCACAATAAGATTTTTTGACGATGACGATTTCGGAGAAGTCGACAAGTGAAATAGTATAATGTTTTATTGACGTGGAATACGGTTTAATGATTCGGAATGCGGTTTAGTGACATGTATTTGTTCATTATAAATTAACCAAATTAAGAGAAAACTAAACAAGGGAGTGAATTGTAATTTACAAGGGTTTTGAAAGTACTTTAGTAATTTTTGAAAGATGAATGGTATTCTAGTCATTTTGGAAATTTTCTATGGTATTTGAACGATTTCTCCAAACTTCAATCTCTCTTACGGTAGCTACAACCCTATG
The DNA here is from genome assembly GCA_900406425.1 of Iberis pinnata. NCBI lineage: Eukaryota > Viridiplantae > Streptophyta > Magnoliopsida > Brassicales > Brassicaceae > Iberis > Iberis pinnata. The sequence continues at coordinate 16,805 of OVBE01002228.1, read as the reverse complement.
ATTTCCCTTCTACTCTCAATCTCACGGTGGAACTGGCGGAGACAAGAACTATCTTCTCGGCATCTCACTCGGCCAGTTGCATGCCGGCGATGAAGCATGGTGGACGGTAAGTGGAAGGATCAGGGACCTCAAGGTGGCTACGGTTTCTTCTCCTAAAGGTTTGGGTTTGGGAGGCTTCTCGATAGATCGCAAGAGGCAGGGCTACCGGGAAACGCCTTTTCTCCTCTCCCGACGACGTAGGAGCCAGCTACCCTAGCCGTCGAAAACCTACCCCTGCTTCGACTCCTCGAGCTGTGGCGTCTCTTTTAGCATCTTTCGCCTCCTTCTCTTCTTTAGTGTCACTGTGGGCAGATGGGCAGGTTCGTCTCAGGTAATCGGCGCTGGGTCACCATCTTTTCCAGTGAAGCACGCAGCTAGCGGCGCCGATCTAGAATTAGGCTTCTAAGGTTAATTAGGTTGCGGGCCTGGTTAATTTTTAGAATTCTTTCTGGGATTGTTGGTTTTAGGAAATTATGGGTTTGTCTTGGGCTGAGATTGTAAGTATTGGGCTATTTATGGCTCCTTTATAATGAATAAATTATAATTTTAAAAAAAAGAAGAAGAAACAAAAGATGCAATTTTTTTAACAAGTTTATGCAAAACGTAATGAACAAAAAAAATATGCAGTTGTATTTATTTTATATGTACGAGTAACTTGAAACAAACAGAAACAACAATCAATTATGCATAAAAAAGCAAAGATAGATACAAAACATTTTTTAAGAATTAAAGATGAAGAACTCCCTGTTTTGATTAGCTCTCCATTCAAAATGGCTCTGATACCAAATGATACGAACCAAGGTCGTACTCTCTAAGAAAATTCTTGTTGTGATGTGATGGATGATGCAAAAACAGGGAGACGTCTCGGCCAAGCGATGGATCTCTTAAATCGATGGATAGTAGAAGAACTTGGAAGATTCAATCTTGTAAGAACTTCAGATTTATCAAATCAAAGAATGACAAACTTTTCTCTCAATATCATGCACTGAGTAAGAAAGACACAGGTTTGGCGTATTAAGAACACGTCCAAGAGCCCTAGGGTTCAATTCAAAATGAACAGCAAGTATTTCGAAAATAAACAACGCGTAGTCTAATAATACACAAACAAACAACAGAGCGTCATTTTTGCAACGTGTCTAAGACACTCGGCCAAGTAACTATTCATGAATAGCTTTGACGTAGTGATGCGGTTTTCCTCATTAAAAACCTTCGTGGAGAACCTCACAACTACAAAAATCCCCACCAACGAAAAGAGTACAAAACCACATCACTAGCTACTCATTCATAACTATCTGGTTCTTTAGCTGGGTTGGCTTTGAAGATGTTGAACACGTCCAATGAAGCTTCGGGATCTGCATGGATCATAGTACGAGTCGTCTTAGCTAGCTCTATTGCTTTGAACCGGGTGATCCTTCCTTCAGGTTTTGGTTCAAGCTCAGCTTTTGGTTTTTTCTTTTTCATAACTTGTCACGATTACATCAATCTTTGTCACCTGATTTGTAGTAGATTATAGCGAGCACCTACATTGAAATGTCTCATAATAGATGAGAAATAAAATCAAAAATGTAATTCAAAGAGAATAACTTGAGAGAAAGATGCTTTAAGAGACTTGTTTCTCTTTCATTACAGTTTTAATATTTTAAACTAATGAAAAAATTTTTATCATTAGTTTATTAATTTTCTAAAATAATAGAATTAAAAAAGTAGAGATAAAAATATATAAACATAAATTATGAGATTAAATAATGGAATGTAACGAATATTAATATTATAAAATTTGAAAAGTAAAAAAATATACATCTTAATAACTAATCTTTTTTTATCTTAAGTTAGTTTGTTCAACTTTCAAATTTTTGTTTAGTTATAAGAAAACTACTAAAAATATAACAAAAACACTCTCATAAGATACATATATTTTTTAGAAGACTAATTTTTATTTATTTTTTGCGCTCGATTTCAAGTAATAATATTAAATATATATATTAAATCTATAGATAACTATTTCACATAATTTTGATAATTTAATTTAATAATAACTAAACTTTGATTTTATCATCGATTAAAATATATGATTACACGAATTATCATATTTCAATTTAAATCATTTATTTATATATGCGTATCATGCAGATCCTTATTTAGTTTATAATAAAACGGAGAGGTTCATATAATTGTTTGAATCTGAAAGTAGTTTTTATGTATATATGGTTTCCATTTTCTTTTTGTATTGTTTCTTTTTTTTTTTTTTGGAAATCCTCCGATATAAGGTTTTTCTTTTGTCTTTAATCTTCTTTGATATGAGTTTCCTTTTACCAATCCTACCTCTGATATGTAGATCATCACTTTTTTCGGCCGGTTAATGTCATTGGCGATAAGAATCTTTGGTTGGTCCACAGTTTCAAGCACTTCCTTTTGCTGGTGGGAATCTCAAGCTTTAAGCGCTTGCATGTCTCCTCCGAATTTCTAGTGTGCTGTTTCCTGTCAGGGTTGAGGTTATGTTTGAAGTGAAGGGATACTTGAAATGACCCCCTCTCTGAATCTCTACGTTCGAGCTCAATAATTCATTAGTATAATGGTCTCAAAAGCCTGCACGATTTTTTTTATTGGGTATCACCCCAAAAGGCTTCATACTAACAAGGAATTTGAATCATTTATATATTAGTCAACACTTAGCTAATCTTCCAATATAAGATGTATGTCTATGACCATGTAAGTCCCACAAACCCCCTCCCCCCTCGTCCTCATTTAGAATGCAACGTGCTCCTTACACACCAGCGGACCCTCTTGATTTTATCCAAAAATCGACCGCGTTAGGATACCAACTTGTAATGACCCATTCTCTACACCGCTACTTCCGAGCCTAATAACCTATTAATATAATATTTTCCGCTTTAGGCCTCAAAGGCATGCACGGATTTATTATTGGGTAACACCCCAAAAATCCTCATACTACTTAGGAATTCAAATAATTTATAGATAGTCAACTTTTGGCTAATCTTTCGATATGTGGTATTTTTCTATGACCATGTGGGTCCTATATATCAACCCCCCTCCCCCGTTTCAGATCGTAACAGTGGTAGGTTCACGCTCACGATGATTTCATGGTCTTCTCACAAGGATGGCTTTATACGGCTATGTGGGAAGGTGGATTTCGTTTTTTCCTTCACGCCTCGTCCCTAGCTGGTCGCATGTCAGCCATGTGGCATGTCCTTATCTCGCGTAGCCTCCCTCATATGAATCTTCTGTTTAGGTGTGATGGGCCTCATATGCCAGACGCTCAATCATTTTACATGCTTTTTTGGACTGAATATTGTATATCTTGTTGTTATCATATTTTTCACCTGATTTGTACTAGATTATAGCGAGCATCTACATTCGAAATGCTTTTTTTTCTTTCAGTATATGCATCGGTTCTTCACCAAATTGATGGTTTATTAGGGAACTCCATATACGGGAGTTTTTTAATGGTAAGATTATATTCACCGAACCAAATACAAATTTAATGCATGACTTTAATATGTACCAACTACCTCACCTTATCTTACAAAGTTAATACATAACTTTAATACTTACCTTACAAATTTAATATATATGACTTTAATATTTATATACTACCTTGTGGAAGTCTAAATCCGTAAAACTAATTTGTTGTTTTTTTGTTAATGAGGAGTTCGATGATTTTAGTTTAATAAGGAAAAAATACACAACACAAATTTGAAAGAAATATTCTATTGTTTTTTTTACTCGAGATGATTACACTTATAGTATGAATCTAAGACGATTATATGAACACATACAGAATTTTACAAAAAGATCTCCTTCTTCTCTCTTCTCCTTCCTTTTATATTGTATCGATCTAGCTCGAATTGTTCCGATCTTCTTGGTTAGTTTCTCTTCCTTTTCTCCTACTATCTCGGCGAATCCCCTTAAACTCGGAACCGCCTAGAACTGGTCGTTGCATGCTCGGGATGCGTTTATACCCTCCTCAGTCTAATTACATGTTGGGTATTCGGTTATCCTTTTAATATACTCAGGTAGATAGCTTGCTCAGTCAGTTCTTTCGTGCTTGATATGTCTGAGGTTGACTTTTAAGGTAATACTAGCTAAGACGAGACTATGCCGAGGGGTTTCGGACACTAACAGATTAGCCCCCATGTCTTCCTACGAGCTTAGCAAGTTGGGTGACCTTTGATGGATTAGGTAGTCAGCTCTCAGCAGAATTTCGACTTGCGATATCACGTGCATGTCGTTCCCAAAAGTGAAAATAACACTACTTGATTCTGGCATTACTTCTTTGAGTATCAGATCTTTGGCGAAGCACTGGATCATTTTTTCCCTTCTGGTTGTTAGGATTTTGGTTGATCTTCCCACGGGGTTGCTTCAACCGATCTTCGAGGAGGGGATTTCGATCTCAAAACTAGATAAATGATGGAAATCCCAACAGTCCCCAAGATTCTTGATTTTATTTGTATTTATCTCATTCATTTTTTAAATTCGAAAATAAAAAAATATAGGTGAGGTCGGTTATAATGGCTTCTATAAAAAGTAACTTCCCACTCTTGAGGCAGTTATTTTTCCCCTCTCTTCTTCAAGTGACGGGAACTGCTGCTTTTCACTTCACACTCAACCGCCACGCCTCTCTCTCTCTCTCTCTCTCTCTATCCAAGTCGTGTGATAAGGTAAAATTCCTTTTGTGTCTCATCTCTTCAATTTCCATTGGTGTTTCTAATTTCTTCCTCCACCATGTGAACTTCTTTCGATCTTCCTGGGTTTTCTTCATCACTTCTTTTTCTTCTCTAATTTCCCTTCCGTCTCGGCTTATTCATCATGTCGAAACAACTCGCATTTTGCTCTCAGGGCAGGAGCTCTTCATCGCATCCTACAGCCAGTGCCAGCATTGGAACTCCCGTGATCTCTAGTATGAGGTCCAGAGCGGTCGCAGCTCCGAGGATCATGACCTTCTCTGAATCTCTGTAGACTGCCGCGTTTTTGGCGTTCATTTGGGAGCAATTTGATTTTCCTTCTGACATCAGGTTCTTGATACCTGAATCTGGGCAATTTTCTGGCTGTCTTCCGCCTTGGTTTGTCACTAAATATGAGATCTTCTTCCAGACATGTGGGTTCTGTTTTCCCATTCCTGAGATGTTAGTCCAATACGCGCGTCGTCGGGGAATGGCCTTGAGCCAGCTGATGCGAAATGGTATACGGCATGCGATTTCCTTGATGGTGTAGGAAATAGAGAATGGGTTCGAGTTGGGTTATGATATGCTAGAGGAAGTTACCCATATAAAAAGGGGTTCAAAAGGCGGCTTATGGTACCTTGCAAAAAAACCCAACCAGGGATTTGTAACCGGGTAGACATCTAAAGATGAAACCGATTGAGACAGATTCTACTTCTTCTTGGAAATCAAAAACCTATCCTTCGGGACCAAGGGTCATGTTGACTTGCAGACCTGGTGGACCAGGAAGAGTAGTGTGATCTAGTTTTTATTTTAGCCATTCTCACTTTCATTAACTTGTTCTAGCATGCCATTGAATTGTCGTTTCTGATTTGTATGGTTTCGTGTTTTCTAATGTATTTGTTTCGTGTTTATTTTCAGTCCCACATCTGGTTAAAGTTGAGGATCACTCTAAGGAGTATCTGAGGAACCGGGACCTCTAGGAATTCAACACGTTGAATGATTGGAGCACATTCGACGGAGAAATAGTCTCTCGCAGTTGGCTTCCTTTAGAACCATTATCTGAATCGTCTTCAAGTAAGAAATTGAGTTAATTCGTTTCTGATTTTGGTTCTATCTGATTTACCAGATGATATCACGCTGATGCCTCGTCTTTGAATCAATCCACCGCAATGAAGAACCCAAAATATTACCGCGAGGCGCGTAAGATCAGGAGCTCTCAGGGGGTGCCCAGTTCAGTTAACCCAAGGGTGAGAACGAGATGCAAGCATCTAGGGAAAGTACCCAAATGGACGTAAATACAATCGAGGTTTCTGACTCATCGCATGGCGACTCCTGTAGAGAAAAGATTGTAAGTTTCTGGAAAAAGGCTTCTCGTCTTCCTCTGATTTGCCGTAGCTCACGTCATTCAGAGGCTCTAACTGAAAAGAAGGCTCGAGTGCAAGAGTTCTCACCAGTTGGGGCTCATGATTTCGGTGGTTTCTCCTTCAGCTTCACTTGGCCACACCAGTCCTCTATTGTTGAGGAGGGAGATCTCTGTGCTAAACTAATATCCAAGCTCCGGCTAGGTGGACCTAAGGTGTATGACCATAGGTCGCTTTCAGTGCAAAAGGAGTTTGCTGAGTGGGCTCGTTCCCATGCTGAGGTATGTGTGTCTTCGTGCTACTTGTGTTGTGTCTGAGTTAATGCTTTGAGTTAACTAACATACTTTGTTATGCGCAAATTGCAACTTTAGCGAACCACCTGGTGGGAGTCTTGGATGCTGAACTCAAGAAGAACTCGAGTGTCAAGCTGGTTGTTGATGCGATGGCTTGGCCTAATAAACCTATCTCCAAACTGAAGACTGTTGTGGGCAGGGTAGAGGTGTTGACTGGAAACAAAGGTAAACTGAAAGATGAAGTTGTTGAGCTTGAGAACCTGAGGAGAAGGGACGCTGAAAGGATGAACGAGGAGGTGATCCGTTACCATAAAGCTAAAAAGAAGTTGAAGGATAAGGTGGCGAGCATGGCTAGGGAGTTTACGACTTTCCTTGAGGATGTGGGTGAGCATGTCGCATTTAAGGTGAAAGACAAAGAGAATGAACTGAACGAGAGGTTTGTAAAAAGGATGGACTAGGTGAAAGGAAAATTTGTAAGCGATCGGGTCTTTCAGGAGAAGCTGGTGCAGGTGGAATCCACGTTGGAGTCAGAGAAGAAGGAGCTCGAAGCAGATCATGTGACCTTTACCAAAGAGCTGGAAATGTTGGACTTCAAAGAACTGAACGTGGAGAAGGATTGGGTGGCATCGCCGACTCGATCCAACCTAAGTGATCAACCAGGTGAAGCTTCTAAATTGAAATTCGCTGACATCATTAATCCTTATGGTTTTAACTTCCCACATCTTATTCCAGCTGGGGAAGTCGACGTTGAGGCTGAAAAGGAAGGGGTTCCTACTGAGGAAGCTACATGTGGTAAAGCTGCTGAGGAGGTTGTGAACAGTGAGGCCACCGGAGAGGTTGATGCAAACGCGTGTGGAATGTTAGATAAGGCTGTAGAGGTTGTGGTTCGCATAAGGGAAGCTGTGATTGTGGCAAGAAAGGAAGCCCCCAAGGGTAATGATGGTGATCCAAATGTGGATTAATGATTGCTTGCAGCTTCTTCTATCCTTGCTCTTTTAATTTTTTCTTGAAGTTTGTTTGAATTGGAACCTAGTCGCTTGGAGAGGCTTTTACCCAATCTTTTTAATTACTTTGGAACCTGATTGCCTGGGGAGGATTATACCCAAAACATAAGTCTGTTTAATTAATATGGATGTTTGGGTTTACGTCTTTGTGTGTATTGTGCGTTTGAGATTTGCTTTCCGCATAAAGCTTGTGTAAATTTCCTTTGGGCTGAGCTGGGCTTGAGGTTTACTTGGGTTTTACCGTCTTTACCTAAGTGGTATCTTTGGTACTATCTTAGCAGAGGGTTGCATATTTAGGCATTGATTGTATTGTCCTACATTGATATGTTTATTCGAGAGACCGAATGTTAAATAAGTGACAGCCGTTTTGGTCTTTAAATATGTTTGATATACGTGTTAATGCGTTATTGCGAGACGGGGCTCGGCTTTAGAGCTTACACCTTGCTGAGGGCTGCTCAGGCTAATTCCCACAGGGGGGTTGTGCGATGTATTGTATGACTGGCCAGGTCATACAATGTAATATGTGTGGATGATCGTTTGCATTTTGAATGTTATAATACGTGGAAGTTTTACCATTTTAAAAGCACCCTTTATGTATGGTGTAGTATTCTCCCCCAGTTTCGTCTGAATATTAGTAAATAGAGCAAGAAAAAGTGAAAGGTGACGTTGCTGGTGGTTGACGAGTGTGTGTTCTTGCACGGGTTGGGGTGCGGGATGGTGTAGTCATATTATGAGCCTGGTATGTTGGTATTTGAGGATCCCCCAGTTGGGGTGGGCTGGGTTTTAGTGTAAGGAACGAGTACATTTCTCCCATTTTTCAAGAAAAATTAATAAGAGAAAAAGGGCGGTCTAGCTCGGAGTGTAAGGAACGAGTACATTGCCCCCATTTCTTGAGAAAAGGTAATAAGAGAAAAAGGGCATGATGGGTCGGAGTGTAAGGAGCGACTAAATCTCCCCCATTTTTCAAGAAAAAATAATAAGGGAAAAAGGACGGGTTGGGTCGGAGTGTAAGGAACGAGTACATCTCCCTTATTTATTGAGAACAATTAATAAGGGAAAGAGGGAAGTGCCAAATTGTGGATTATTTGATAAATATAGATGAACTCCCTAAACAGAGTTGTCTACGTACCCCTGAAACAGGGATCAAGTTTGGTCGTAGTTCACTGAGTTGGTATTACAATGTGCGTAAGTTAAAATTGTAAAAGAACAACTCTTTAAATCTTAGGAGTAGAATTTCTTCAAACGTAGAGCATTCCATGGGTGTCTCTCTTCGTTTCCATCTGCGCTTTCCAATTCGTACACTCCTAATTTAATGACTTTGGTGATCTTGTATGGCCCTTCCCATCTAATTCCTAACTTTCATACTTTCTTCTCTTCCCTTGCAAGGAAAAACTTCCCGCATTACCAGCTCCCCCCCGGCAAATCTTCGCTGCTTGATTTTCTTGTTATAGAAACGAGTTATGCCGTTAAGGTAATTTTGCATTCTATGGTTGCCCAGTCTCTTCATTCATCGCGGGTGTCCGCTATATCAATAAGCATCTGGACGTTTTGGTATGTATTTAGAGGTGCTAGTTCCTGTCTCAGGCTTGATACTTCCGTCTAAGCTGGTATTACTAGCTCGGTACCGTATACTAAGGCAAATGGGGAATCGTTAGTTCCCTTCCTGGGTGTTGTCCGGTATGACCAGAGTACTCCTTCTAATTCCTCATCCCATCTTCCTTTTTCATGTCTAGTCTCTTTTTAAGCCCGTCTATTATTTTTTTGTTTGCGGCCTCCGCCTGGCCATTGGCTTGGGGGTAATATGAGGTCGAGTAAGTTAGATTGATTTTCATCCTTTCGCATAAGTCCTTGAAAATTTCAGATGTAAATTAAGGGTTGTCAATATGTATTTCATAGGGGATCTCGTGACGGGAGATAATGTTTTTCCAGATGAAAGACTCGACAGCGTCAGATTTTATCTTGGTAAATGATTCAGCTTCTATCCATTTAGAAAAATAGACGGTTAGGATGAGAAGGAAACGCTTCTGTTTCGACCTGTGCTTGGGACCAATTATGTCTAGGGACCAACGCCTAAAAGGGTATGGTGTAGTGATGGATTTCATTTCCTCGGTAGGTCGATATATCAACTGTGCATTTTTTGGCATTTTTCGCACTTCAGAGCGTGTTGTTCGCAATCCGTGATCATAGTTGGCCAATAGTAATCGTATCGTTTGATCTTGAATGCTAGCGTACTGCATCCTAAGTGATTTCTGCATGCTTTGTCATGTACTTACCTTATAATCTTTTTGGTTTCATGTCCGAAGATGCACTTCAGTAGAGGGCCTCGCACACTCCATTAGTAAAGGTTTCCGTCTAACTGGGTGTACCTTACGATTTTGGACTTGTGTTTCCTTGCGCCCCATTTCTTTGGTGGAAATATTCCATCAGTGATGTATGCAAGTATCTCAATTATCCAGTCTATCTCTGCTTCGACTTCATCTGCCTCCATTGGGACCTCGTCTTCCTCAACGTCTCCAGGGTCTGGATTTGCGTTGTACTCTTCAATTTTCTCTTGCATGATGAGGATTGTCTTAGGTACGGAGATTCTGGGTTTTTTGATGGTTTCGACTGGTATAAATCTAGTCATTTAAGGATCTATGGTCGAGGCTAGGGCGGCCAAGGCGTCAGCGAGCGTGTTTTCTCCCCTGGGAATTTTGATCAGGTCATCTACACGAAATCCTTAGATTGGGTTTTTACCATGTCCAAATATTCTTCAATTATGTTGTCTCTTGTCTCATACTCACCGCTAAATTGGTTTGCGACCAGCTGGGAATCGTAGAAGGCGCTGACCAGTTTTGCCCCCATTACCGCTGCCAGGCGCAGGCCGGCAATTATTGCTTCGTAATCAGCTTCGTTGTTTGACGCTGTGAAGTTCAGTCGAAATGATTGTTCAATCATCTCCCCTGTTGGGGTGAGCAACTGTATTCCCACTCCTGAGCCGTATTTTGAACTTGCCCCATCAACATACAGGGACCACCGTGCTTCATTAGGTTTTGACGCTGTATCCATCTCAGGGGGTAGTTCTATCAGGAATCCACTAGGACGTGTGAATTTTTGCCAGTTCTACTTTTGAATTCTATGTCATGCTCCCTGAGCTCGACTGCGCATTTGGAAAGTCTCCCCGATTGGTTGGGACTATGTAGAATCATCAACATCGGTTGATCTGAATATACGATGATTGAGTGCAATTGGAAGTAGGACCGCAACTTCCTTGCTGAGTGTACTATTGCGAAAGCTAACTTTTCCATCATTGAGTATCTCTCTGCATCGTCTAAGATTTTTCTGATGTAGAAAATTGGTTTATGGTTGCTGAGTTCTTTGCGTATAAGGACCAAACTAATTGCGTATGGCGATACTACAATGTAGAGGAATATGGTTTCTCCCTCTTGCAATTTTAGATAGGTTTTCAGGTCTCTGAATGCTAGCTCGCATTCTTTGTTCCAAATGAATTTTTTATTCCCTTTGAGGAGGTTATAAAATGGAAGGCATTTATCAGTTGATTTGGATATAAATCAAGTTAAAGCTGTTATGCGGCATGTACCTCTCTTGTATTTTTGGGTGACAACATCCTTAGCAGGGCGTTGATTTCCTTGGGATTTGCTTTGATGCCTCTCTTGGTCACCAAGTAGCCCAGGAATTCTTCTAAGGTCACTACGAAAGTACACTTAGCTGGGTTCAGCTTCATCCCGTTAAATATTCAGTATTTGGAAATAGGTGCGCAGGTCGCCTACATGATCATCTTCGTCGGGGACTTCCATCGTTTTGCCTAGCTGTTCTGAGAACATCTTGTTGATCAGGCGTTGGTAAGTGGCACCAGTGTTTTTCAGGCCGAAGGGCATCACCTAATAGCAGTAAATGCCTCTATCCGTGGTGAAAACTATTTTCTCCCTTTCTTCTGGGTGCATAAGTATTTGGTTGTAGCCGGAGAAAGCGTCCATAAACGAGAGAAGTTTGTAACCGGATGTGGCTTCGACTAGCTGGTCTATGTTTGGCAATGGGAAATTGTCTTTGGGACACGCTTTGTTCAAGTCGCTGAAGCCGATGCATATACTCTCCATTTCCCATTCTTTTTCTTGATCACTATGGGGTTTGCTAGCCACTCTGGATATTTTACCAAGATGATTGATCCTACGCCTAGCAGCCTTTCCACCTCGTCTTAGACCACATGAGCTCTTTCTGCGCCTAGTTTGCACTTTGATCGTTTTAATCCCCTCCTTAATTGGGAATTTAACGCATTGATGGTAAGTGGAGGGTACAACTCTCATTGCATTTATCTAGGGTATCCTTAGAATTGCGTTGTATATCGCTAGCCTGTCTATTACCGTGAATTTGATCATCCTTGAAACTCCTACTGTGTGCATAAGCAACTCGATCGTCCCAATCGTCATGGAGGTCTCGCTTGTATAACTGGTTTATGGCGTAGGGGGTCCTTTGATTCGTGACAGGTCTACATCCATTTTAGTTAGGGTCTCCATGAAAATTAGATCTACTGAGCTCCCAGTGCCTATGAGTATTCTTGCGATCTTATATCCTTCCCGGAAGAGGTTAATGACCAGTGGGTCGGCATGGGGGACGTCGAGCCCAATGGTGTCCATCTCGTCAAATACGATGGGTTCTCCTATCTCATGGGGCTTGATTTGCCATTTCTCACACGAAGCCGCCCTGGGTCCGTAGGCTTTGATTGTCGTTACCGGATTGAGGTCGAATTGATTGCTCCCCATGATCATGTTAATCCGCTTTTTGAATGGTGGGGTCGGTGCCATCTGAGGTAATTCTTCCCGAGTCAATTTTGGAGGATTAGTTTCTTCATTCTGCTCGTCTGTTTCAGGTTGGAACCCAAATATATTCATTGCAAGTGCACAGCAAACGCAATAGTATATGAGGGATTGAACCCATAGAGACCAGAAAAGCACGACTCTCAATTTAAAATCGAATTAAGCTAAAACAGATTAAAATGGTGATTGTAACCGAGAAATAAAAACAACGATAAAATAAAAACGATTGTAAAATGATTAAAGAAAACGCTAGGCAATAGAGAATTCCGTAGGTATTCGGGTTAAAGGTCAATGTTAACATGCAGGATTGATGACTGAAAATAATTCCCAACTCGAAAGAAAATATTAGACTAATCTCCTCCCAAAGTATTAGATCCCTAATCTCGAATTACTAAAGACAAACTCCCGCCGTATTTAGATAATTTGATCATGCATTTCAATTCAGATTCGATAAGTTCATAAGCCCCTGACAATACTCCCGCAAGCAAAGGCACTTATTCATCTAGATTAGATCAGACTTCCAAACCAAATCCCTTTGAGTTTATAATTCTATGATCAATGAACTAGTTAGCTACTCTAATTCATGCACTAATAATAAATCTAGACTGGGAACCTAACACATTTTAATCCATTATATCAAAACCTAACGATTAACCTAGTTTCCCCTAGGAAAACCGTAAAACCTAACAAAGAGACTACTCAGAAATGATTACAAGAACATAAATCAAATATTGAGTAAACATTGAAGAATTAGAAAACCAAATTGTATGTAAAGAAATCAGAGTTCAAAAATCCTCTCAAATACAAATGTAGATCTCTTCTCTCTGGAACTTCAACGATAAAACTTGTTCTAAAACTTATTAAAAACTTCTCTCTCTAAAATAATAAGCCAAAAGGGCTTTTTATAGTTTGAGAATAAAAGAAAATAAAATCTAAATAATAAAAAATAATGATAGATCTTGAGGTCAAATGCGTCTTTTAGCTTATTTTTCTTTCAGTTCGACATAGGGGATCGATCGATCTAAGCTTCCAGGGATCAATCAATCCAGGGATCAATCAATCCAGGGATCAATCAATCCAGTGAAGGATCGATCGATCTAAACTTTCGAAAAACTTCATGTGCTTGGATCGATCGATATGTCCTTGTCCGAGAATTGGACAAATCATTCTTCATTTGCACTTGAATTCTTCCAAAAATAGTCATTTTTGCTCCAGAACGTCTCAAACACCAAATTTCCTGAAAACGTGCTAAGAATACAAGGAAACACTCGGATAAAACTATATAATAGGTATAAATACCCACTAAAAGGTGTTAAATCTGAGTGATATCAACTCCACCAGAATTAGATCTTTCCTTGTCCTCATGTAAAGCAAAAATCATATATGAAGAAGAGGTTTGAAAAGGACCACACAAGAACTCTCAGAATCTCAGCAACCCAAGTTCAAACATCAAAAACCACAAGACACCAATCCTAAACAACCACTGCAAATTAACTGTTTACCACCACATAACCAATGACATGCTTCCTACTCTAAATCTCAAATCAATCAAACAATCAAATTATTTCAACTAGCTCTCTACATTCAAATTAGTACAAATAGTGCGTTCTTGCCTATGAGGTATCGATCAATGCCTGCTAAAGTATATTTTCTATCAAAGCGCCCATACCTAACAGAGCATCCAACGACTTCTGGTCCTGACCCTTTTTCCCCCTTTCTCACTTCCTTTTATTTATTTATTATTTTCGCACTTTTCTTCGTTTTTTCTTTTGAAAGTTTCGCACTTTTCTGCGTTTTTCTTTTCTTTCTTACTGCTTTTTTAGCAGCCCGGCAATGACTACAGACTTCTAGGTCACGCTTTCGACACTTTTTCTAAGTTGGTTTTTTATTTTCTAAAGGGAGGGAGAGAAAGCATCTGGATCATACTGAAAGAACTTGTCGGTTTTACATATAATTGAAGAGAAAAATACCTAGCTTTCATAGTATAACCAACACCATAAGCAAAAAAATTAAGATCAAATTTGAGTCATATCCAAATAGAGCTATCATCAAATCATTAACAATCCAAAAGACTGAAACCTTCAGACGCATAGAAATCAGTCAATGAGGTCCCAATCCTAAAAGCACCAGTTAATCTAAGTCAGCAGTCAAGTAGAATATGATATCAAACTTACACCGGGTTAGTAGTCATCATAGATTCTGGTCTTTATTCCTTCGACTCGACTAGACTCATCTAACAAAACAAAAAATTTGAAAAATTTTGTTATAATAACAAAACACCAAAATAATGTTAGTAACTACCATATCCCCCCCCCCCTCCAGACTTACTTATAAATAAGTCAAAACACCAAAAATCCAAAATAAAAATAAAATACATAAGTCCAAAGTAAAAAAGAAAAGATAACCAGAAATTATCAGTCTGAAGCCTGACCCAAACTGCCAGCTCCTCTATCTCTACGAACCAAAGGATCCTCGTCCTCATCACTCATGTTCCGATGTGCTCTGAAGCATGATGGTCGTCTGATCTTCGCTAATGCGCCTCATATCCTCTGAACCATGTTGTTCGTCCTCTCAGCATCATCCGCCAAGGTGGCAAATCATACTCACTACAATCCCCATATAGGATAGGTGAGTCGTCCTACGGACTCGGGTCTCGCTGTTGTCTCTGAGTAGACCGCCAACTACGAACCGACCCTCGTGAAAGTTGCGGTGCGTCAGGTACGGGTGCAGCCCCGTCGACCAAGCGATCAGCTCCCGGAAGAAAATGAATGTTCTCCAGGGAAGTAACACTAGTGAGATCTTGTTGTGGCAGCTGGATCTTGCACCTCTGACCTCCCGAGTGCAAAAAAATGTAAACTCTGTCCTTGGTGAACCATCTGGACGAGAAAAGAATGGACCAATCCACGCGGTTGCTTGACGTCACCGGGGTAAACAACCCAAGAGGAATCCAGATGTAATGCAGAACCGGGTAACTAGGCTACCCATCATCTAATTCCGGGTTGGGTTCCTCGGCGCATCTAGCTTCTGGCTAGCTAGGATCTTAACGAAGATCCATCCAATGTTGGCATCATGGCAAACTAGATCCTGGTCAGCCTCATAAGTCACCGACGTATGATGGCATATGGAAAAATGGAGGAGCCCAAGCTCCTGAGAACTGACCGCTGCCGCTTCTGACTTCCCGAAGAAAGTGCACCCCAATACCTTGAGTGCAATACGAACAACCGGGTTACAGATACTATAAAGAATACCGCAGTAAAAGAATTGTACCTTAGAGTCTGCGATGTATGGGCTCCGCGGATCTGAACCGGGGCTAAGGATGCAGAATGAGGCTAAGAACCCTCGCGAGATCAGGATTGAGAAGGTAGTCTCGGAACGGGAAGGTTCCGAGACCCATCCATTGGAAGATCTCCACAACATCACTGTCTACTCCCAACGCCGCCAAAGTCTCATGATTGGCGAACCCGGTCGGCTCCAGCGTGCTCTTGAGAAAAGCGTTGTAAAACATGGAATCGAATTGATCCCATTTTTCACTGAACTTGTGCTCATTCCAACCCTTGTGAGTCTTGAGTTGGGAGACTACCAAATCGAGGCGGAAATTGTTGAACCGCGTCCTTGGTTTCCGAGGGAATGGAGATTGAGTGAACTTTGGATCAAGGACCGGATCTACCGCTTTTCCCTTTTCTTTATTGGTTGCTTTCTTCTTATTCGCTTCTGGCAGTCTAGCAGAACTCGAGCGATCGGTTTGCTGTTGTGTTTTCTTAGTGGTTCAGCTCCGAGTGGATCGTCTTGTCTTGATAGTCGCTAGTTGAGATCCTACGTCACCCTTGTTTCTGGAATCATCTGAACCGTATTGGAAGTTATGTGTGTCCATCCTGAAAAGAAAAAGACTTCAAAACATAATGAGTGGCTTGGTCAATCCAAAACAACCATATCATGAACTATTAATAAATGATCAAGCAATACTAATTCAATTAGCAAGAATCAAGACAAACAAGGACCGAGCATTATGAAACACAATCGAAAAACACATAAATTTCATAGACAATTCGATTAAAACCGATTGAATCCAAACTATTTCATCCTAGCAATCCATGTGCAATCCTAGAGCATTCCACATTCTCACTCAATCCAAACAACTCAATGGAACCATCCAAATTCCACAAAACCCGAAATCCCTTTGAAAATTCAAACCAAACTTATCAAAATTGAAAACTTCGACATAAATCAACAAGAATCCATATGCATGTATCAAACAACAATCAAATACATGTAGTAAGACCATAATCTATCAATTACAACCCCTAAATCAACCAAAATCCTAAATCCTTAAAAACCCCAAAATTATCGGAATTTTAAAGAGAAAAAGGGTTTCATACCTTGCTTGAATTGAAAAACTGGTTGGATATTCGAAAAGATCTTGAAAAATCGTGTGGATTAGGCTTAAGAAACTCGAAAATCCATAAAGATTTGATGGAGATTGAGTTTGGGAGATTTTGTAAAAGTTTGAAGTTTTTTTTTGTTATGGTGAAAGAGGTTCGAAGATCGATGGGGGGGGGTGATATACTTGCATTTTCACTCGTTTTTATCCCTTTTTCCGGATCCATTTAGGTAG
>OVBE01002227.1:14830-31671 GCA_900406425.1 Iberis pinnata | reverse complement strand
TAAGAATATTTGAACCCATTATTAAGCATAGCCCAAAATCTAAGTTTAAATTCAATAGCACCACCTATAGTTGAACTACAACCATCTTTTGTTTTCTTTCTTTTGGGGTATTTTTGTTTTTAGGTACTTCTTTGACCGAACAACTTCACCACCTATAGTGTAACACAGTCCAACCGCACATGTAATCTGGAAAGATAGCAATTATGTAGGTAGTCTCTTACCCGTGCCCAACCCGAAAGGGAAAAACAAAATTTTCAAAAACAATGTTTGCATGCAGATAAACTATACTAGCTAGAACGTTAGTATATAAATTCAAAAAGGGAAGATTTTAGCAATGATGACGGGTCAAGAAGGAAAAATGCCTGTTTCGGTCTCTACTAGTGTTATCTCTAAAATGATGAATCATATTTGGAGGAAGATATAGCATATTCATAGAAGTGACGTGTGAGAATATTCGAATATCCAAAGCTAACTTGTTTAATTTTATGAATAAGTGAGGCTTCTAATCTCTTAATGCGACAAGATCATGACCAACCAAGAAGGCTTGTAGGATACTATCAAATGTGTATAGTTGGTATCATAGCTTCTTTATGCGAGCTAATTTTTCATTTATTTTTTTTTTATTCTTCAAATCTTGTTTTTTTCTTAATCTACACTGATTATCCGTTTGATCGAGCTTCTTTCTTGCTTCTCTGTGAAGCTCAATTTTGCAAAAAACAATGAGGATAGGTGGAAAAGGAAGAAATCAAAGTAGTACACCTGACATAGATGATTCGGAGCTAACACGTCAACTGAATTCGATGAATGTCGGAGATCCGAGCTCTGAAATGGTGAGACAACAATGTTTCCATAGAACGTTATGTCAAAATGGATCTAGTGTAATAATGCGAAATATGAAAAGCTATGATAACATTCATAGTCCTTTCTTCTTACATTCGGCGGATCATCTAGGTTTGGTGATTATTGCTCACACTCTAAATTAAACAAATTATAAATTATAACAATTGGTCTATAGCTATGTGAATTAATCTTGAAAAAAGAATTAACTAGAATTTTTTGATGGATCGTTTCTTAGACGGAGTAATGATGATTTTGCTTTCAGAATATGTAGTAGATGCATTAGTAGAGTCAATCACCTCATATATCCTTCTTCAAACAATTTCAATCTTTTATATCTTACATCATTCTCTTATATCATTTTTATTTTATTTTTATAAATGAATGAAACCCAAAACCAAACTCCAATCCCCCTTCAAAACTAAACCCTAAATTTGTATTAGTGAACCCAAACCCAAATATATAACTTCTACACCCTTAAAATTCAATTGTTATATCAAAACGATATTTTTATATTATATTTTGAATATTTAATAAAAAATAATTGATTTTTTATTTTTGAAATAATTTTATTAAATTTAGTAAATTAAATTAAAAATATTGGTTTTTACAGTTTTGAAAAATATATATTCTACTAGCATATAAAATTAAAAGAACATTTTAAATATATTTGGGGGGACAAAAGAGATTTAAACTATCCAACTAAGGATAATACAGGTGATTACTCACATTAGTATGGTGAAATCATATATTTTAAATGTTGTTAACAATAAAATATATGATATTATACTATTTTATTAAGATGCTTTTTGAGATGTGGTATGATTTGTTTAGAAGGTTTAAGGTTAATAATCTGCTAAGGAATTATCAAATTGAACAAGCTGTTATGTTTCTTAAACAAGACTTGTTAGACTTATCAACATATTACACCAAGAAGAAGACACTGTGGGAGCAACTAGCAAACGCAAAGTCTAGATCTATTAAGCAATGTGATTGTTTTCAAGTAAAAGTACTTTTTAAAGGGGGATAAACTAGTCGTGTGATACATTTTTGATGGGACTCAATGAAAATTTCAATAACATTCGTGGACAATTTCTCAACACGAAGCCCAAACCTAGAGTGACATTTACAACATTTTGGACCAATAAGAGAGTAAGAGATCTATCAATCTATCTTCTACTCAATTTTCTCCTTCTGCTTTTCATGCTCAAGTTGTTTCTACAAAACATTCTACTGTTATATTTACTCAGGGAGGACATAAGAAACCAAAGTATTCTCATTTTCACAAAACAAGACATGTTGTTGACAAATGTTACAAGGTTCATGGTTATCCTCCAAGTCATCCTAATAAAGGAAAAAACAATCAGAGGAAGTTCTATCAATTTAGCTTATGCAAATTCAGTTCAGACGTCATGTGATGATGATGATGCAAAATACATGAGTGAAAATATGTCTAAGGAACAAGTTCTGTCTTTGACTTCTTATTTGAGTTCTAAGATGCAAATTCATAGTAGTGCATCAAATAATGAAAAGTCTTATGCATCGACTTCAAATTTTGTTAAGTCATCAAATAATCAAATATATCTCGCATCCTGCTTTGCCATGGGAGCAACTCGAGCTCCTTCTTTTTTTGTTAAGAATGTGGGTTTATCCACGCTCACGTTCCCAAACATGATTGTTTCATATTTCCAATCGTGCTACTTTCCTTTCTAGGATCGAAAGATGGTTCTACAAGGATCTCACCAAACAAATGTAAAACTCATAGTTACTAATCCATAACTTAAAGTGCCAATGAATAAGTTTGTCAATATCACAAACAATTCAAGTTTTATCGTATTCTTCTTTCAAAAAGTTAACACACTTCTTCATCGACACTTTAGGTTCTGGATTAGTAACAATGAGTTATACACTTGTGTTGTTTGTGACATTCTCGTAAAACTTTCTTTCAATCCAACAAAGGAAAGGAAAGGAGCGGAACATGATTGAAGATACGCAACCATGAAATCCAGGGAAGTGAGTGTGGATAGGCCCACGTTGTTAATGGAAAAGAAGGAGTCCAAATTGTTCTCATGACATTGCAGGGTACATGATTTAACATTAGTTTTATTGCATTTTTATATTTTAGGAATATTTAAAATTAAAATTAATGTGTTATTTTATTTAAGTTTTAATTTTTATAAATACTTAATTTATTTTTAATTAAATTTTATTTTTATTTAAACTTTTTTAGTTAAGAAATGTATTCGGTAATCCGTTGCTTTTATCCACATTAAATTAATTATTTTTTAAAAATAATCCGTCGGTAATCCGTCTATGTAACTAGTATTATGTAAAAAGAATTAATCTTATATGTTGTCGGTAGTTCATCAGATTTATTTGTCATAGTGTTGTCTTTAATTTAATGATGATAAACCAATATATATATCGACGACACACTGATGGTAACTAAATGATGTCTCTGTATTTTCATGGTTCTTAGAAGTCATTGAGCAGGTCTTTAGGGGTTCATATATCATATTTATAGTTGTTATTAGCAAGATTATGATTTATAGGGATTTTTTGCATTAGCATTTGCATATGCATGCATTTTGGAGATTTTTCAGGACTTTCAAGAGTTTTCAGTATGATTTATGAAAATTCAGAAGAGGAACGGAAAATGCGTGGAATGGAACCAGCACAAGGACAACTCAATCTATGCAACACTTTGGCTCGATCCATACAACATTATGGATCGATCCACCTCGGTCAACTCTCCAAGCCCGGATCGATCCGGCGATTGAGCCACGACCACTTTTGGTTCGATCCACGTAACCATTTGGCTCGATCCTCAACCTCTTCACGGCTCGAGCCACACGACGGCCCAGCTTGATCCCTCATCTCTCTCGGCTCGATCATGGATCAAGCCCACCTAAGCCGCTTTGATCTTTGGCTAGATCCGGCGATCGAGCCATCTCGACCATCTCCTTCTCCACCTCGACCACACCAACATCTCTCGGCTCGATCCAGAGATCGAGACAAACCTTGTCTCGGTATGATTTGTACACGGCTCGACCTCATGTAGTTCTTGGCTCGAGCCAAACATGCTCCGACCCGACCAACTCGAATCCAAAATGGACCTGACCTAAGACCCAATCCGATGACTGTATTTTGTCTTTTTATGCGTTTTAGGGCTTTTCCTAAAAACTATGTAAGCCCTAAAATGCCTCGTTTTTAGAGAGTGGAGTTATTAGTGCCTTTTTTAGGTTTTTGTCTAGGTTTCTTTTCTCTCTATTTTGCCTTTGATGTTCTTAGTGTTCTTTGTGTAAAAAATCTGATTTTCTTATAAAAGTCTTGTTTATCTTTTGATTTCTTCATTTTCCTGTTTAGTTTAAGGTTGCAATCTATTTGGTGCATGTTGATCTTCTGTTTTTCCATCTTAATCTCGTTTTAGTCTTGATCATTATTTCTGGGTTTGTTACTATTTCATTGCTGTTCTTATTTTCTGGGTTTGTGTTCTTGTTGTTCTTCATAGTTTGATTTTTGATCATGATGTTTGATTTTAAAGTTATGATTTCTGTTTTTCCTGCTTTCATACCCATGAGTAGTGAGTAGTTCCCTTAGGTTCCTAAGGATGGGGTAGACTAGTGTTGATGTTCTGATTTTACCTAAGTACCTAAGCTTGTTTTCATATAGATCCCTTATGTTTCATTGTGCTTAATGCTCATTTCAACCGAACTAGTTGAGATCCGATCTTGGGCATTCCAACACCCAAAAAGTGTTCAATGGAATGTCTGATCATGGTGATTTTAGAGATTTTCACATCCTAGCGTAACGTAGATGCTTAGGATCTGCATCTCAGCCTAAGGAGTTAGATGTTTAGGGTGCTTATTGGTTTTAGTAAATTGATTCTTCATGCCTACTAGGTAGTGTACCGTTAACGATAGTTAGTCTGGTGATTGCTTTGCTTGAGATCATTTATCAAGATATTGGATTTTGTTGCATATGAATCTGCTATCTAGGGGTTATCTCATTGTTTGAGGTATGTTAGGTGCTTAGGTAATTCAGGATAGATCTTTAGTCAATTACCCTTGTCCCCAGGAACTGTTTCTCATTTGATTGCATCCTTACCTTTTTGCTTTTCCTCTGTTTTTACCTTTTATCCTTTTTAGCTTCTTATGCATGTTTGCTTCTTGTTCTGCTTTTAGTTCTATGCATTCTCTTTTCACTTAGGATCTGTTAGAAACACCATTTTCATATTTGCTTGAATTAGTAGCATCCATTGCATCCAGTCTGCTAGTATCACACCCATTTGGATTGACAACCTTACATACTACAATGACCATGATAATGTTGTAAAGGATCAACACATGCCCACTACCCACCTCATGCCAAAGAAGTGTCCTATCACCTTTCTAAGATTCCCCAACATATCTCTTACACCTCCATCACTCCCATGTCTCCTCTTTAAACCTCCTCCACATACCACTCCTTTGAACTTCACCCACATGTCTCCACTCACCACTCTTCACCACCACCACTCCAAATCGAGCCATGCTTATATAATAAGGGAGTACCCCTTATTATTTCTCTTCATAACTTCAAAACTTTCAAAACTTGCTTACCTTCTTGTCTAAAAATCGTTTTCTCTAAGGAATTTTCACTAGAAGCATTTACTCTTCCAAGGGATTTCAACAAGACTCTAAGTACTTTCAAAAATCGGTTTCATCCCTTACCTTTTTTGGTTTTCATCTCTAACCTTTCTTATCGGTTTCAACGTTTATTTTTACAACGAATGATTTGTTTAGTTCTTTCATCAAAGAAAAAATTTCTTGAAAAATCGGTTTTAGCACTTAAAAACCGTTTTGGGTTAGGTGATAAGGTAGTGATTGAAACATGAATTGAACTTAGTATTAGCTTAAGCAACTTAAACATGGAACAAGAAAGAGAAAGAGCAGAGCGCGCAAAATCTCAAAGACGCTCAGATATAAGGAGGGGGAAGCAGGTTGCAATGGAAGAAGAAAATAGCAGCGAAGACCCTACTTATGAAGTGGGTGAAGAGATGAGTACTAAACTTCAGGATTACTACGCTCAGTTCTTGAGCTCGGTTGTACATGAAGGAATTCACTCGACCACGAAGCTTCAAGGGAACTCGATTCCCTCGTAAACCAACAATGGGAGCCCTCAGAATAGAAAAATATGTATCCCATCTCTTCAAGGCTACAAGTCTTGAGAAGCTTATGAAAAGTTACTGCGACGGGTACCAGGAGGAAACCTGCCACTTCCTTGCCACCGTCCAACTATATTGTGATAATGATGAGATGCAGGGATACCTCACGTTCTTGGTGCAAGGCCAGAACTATGAGCTTTCTGTGGTGGAGTTGAATCACTTCTATGGGTTCCCGTCTGAGGGGAACATTGATGAGCTCCCAGAGTTTGTCAAGGAAGAGACTTATGCGTTATAGAAAACAATAGGAGTTGGCACCTATAACTTAGGGAGGTTGAAGTGCATGGGAATAAGTAGCCCGGTCTTGTGTTACTTCCATAAGATAATCGCAAACACCATGTTAGCAAGGGAAGTAACAAGGCACGTTATTGATGAGGAAATGGGGATGATTGACTTGGCCTTGAAGCCCACGCTACAATATACATCTGACGATCGCCCCATGGAAGGAGATAGAGCTAACTCTAGCCGATCTCGAGTTTTAATAAAACAACTAATGTGGTATAGAGAGTGGGCTCAGGCAGCCAATAAGAAGGGAAGCTATGGAACTTTGACGATTTGGGGGATTGTGACACCAATCCTGAGGGCCTGCAACGTTCCTCTGGAAGGTAAATGTCACCCCGCAAGGTGGATTGATCTACCTTATTTGAGGAACTCTCACTTCTTTGAGGGACCAAGGAATAAGCAGAAGTATAAGTTCATCCACCCACACTTGGGAGTGGCACTCTTATCACTCCCCAACGAACAAGTCACCACAATCAGAAGAGGGGAAAATATTGACTTCCAACCAAGTGCTGAAGTTCTGGTATCCTTCAAGAACATGGAGGAAGAGGAAGTAGTTGAAGAAGAAAAATGCTGAAAGGATGGAAGCTCCAATTGATCAGGAGTTGAATGAGCCTGAATGCTATCACTCTGAGGAAGCCCCAACTACCAAGCAGGGGAAGAGCTTAGCAACAGCTCACAAAACATTGGCAAGATTCAGAAGTGGAACAAAGATAGCTACTTAAGTAAGAAGTTCAAAGAGATGACCTCTCAGATCAAGAAGCTTACTCTGAAGCTAAACAATGCTACCTCTTCAAAGAAGTAAAGGTCCCCCAAACCCTTAGAGAAAATCAGATCCGTCACCCACAGTCCAAGGCAACCACGAGTTGAGAAACCTCACCGTCACTCCTCTGTAGATCCTGAAACAATGCAGAAGAGGATCAGACATCACTTTGAAAGAGACAACCGTGGATCTGCCAGCCAGCACACCATTCAAAAACTGTAACTACCTTAAGAAATTCAACAACATCAGGAAGTTCAGCAACAACAAGAACTTCAACAGCAACAACTGCAACAGCAAGAAGCACCGAGTGCTCAATAGGGATACACCGCAAAAACAATGAAGGAATACCTCTCCTCCGAATTCTTCATACCTTTTTGAGGTCCATCCCCATCCAAACCTTCATTGTATAATCCGCCTAATGTGCTTTGATTTCTGTTTGCTGATTCTGTTCATCGCTTCTGTTTGTTGTTTGTGCTTCAAATGTGTTTATGCTTTTTCACTACCTGTCCAACCCCTGAGTCCATTTTTGAATTTGGTTTACACAGAGACTGTGTAATTCAGGTTTGGGGGAGGATTCAAGGGATTATCTAATGAAGTTTCCATGTTTGTTTCTTTGTCTCCAACTTTTTCATAGGATACATAGCATCTATTAGCATGTAAAAACCCTAAAAATTTGAAAATTTTCGAAAATTATCCTTCAAAATAGAGTGTCATTGTAGTTTCATTTCATGTAGTTGCATATTGGATGTTGAAATTTCATGTAGTTTCATATGCATAGGGAACTAGGAAGATGATAACCTTGTAAGTATGTTTTTTTCTCAGAAAATGTTAGTGCCCTGTTTATTAGTTGTCTAATGCACCCTGAAATTGTCTGAAGTAAAAACTGCACCTTGCTTGGAATGTGAACTTGCATGATTATTTATCTCCTAAAGCATGATGTGATTTGAAGTTTGCTCCTATCTATTAGAACTTTAATTTGAATGTATAATTGTCATGTTTGTGTGCTGAATATGAACTCATGGATAGTATATACATATTTGGGTTATCTTCTACCTTTTACCACTCTTGTTAACCCAAGTAGATTCCCCACCCTTGAACCTTGCCTTCTTTCAAACCCTAAATTTATTACTGAGTGGCAGGTTTTTTATGGAATGAGCTTGGTAGAACGTATTAGGTTAGAACTGATAGAAATAGGGCCTCATGTAGTTCTAGTCCATGCTTTTTGGACTAGATAGGGCTAGGAGTGATTTCATTTTGGATGTTGTTTTGGGTGGGAATGAATGAAAGGGTATTGGTAATTGGTAAAAGGAAAAGTTATCTAAGAACCTTAGGAGAAGAATGGAAAAAGAATCAGAATATGCTAGTAGAAAGTTTGGGGGGAACAATGGTATGCAAAAGAAGTAATGGCTAGTGTAGATTGAAAAAGTATATGACAATGAATTCAAAAGGGTAAAACCCAAAAGATAGTATAAATGAAAAGGTCGAAAGCCATAAGTGTTTAAGTAAGTAAGTTCCTGAAACATCTAACAGTCATTTGAGAAAGAAGTCTCTCTTAAGTGTAACCAAAGAAAAGATGAAAAATGGTAGAATTTATGACCTCCTGCTGGGTAGAATCAGGAAACTTAGGTTTCATTAGCATTGGGTAGATGGGTTTACATTTTTGTATGCATCTAAGTGTTCCTACGTTTAGCCTTCTGAGATAACCCTTATTCTGAATCATTAACCATTGCATAAAGGGGTCATCTTTACTCCTTAACCTGTCCTTGACCAAATGATTGAAAGCACATGACTTGATCCATGGTTCCTGATTAATGAATGTTAAAGGGGAAAATGAATTTGAATGCATTGCGGAAGTTGTAATTGGTCTGTGATGAACTGTGATGAGTATGTCTAAGGTTTTTTTAAGTAGGACGAGCTTAGGATTGCATCCTAGAACTAGTAACCAAGACATTTATATTACCTGTGTTAGCAGCATGTTTTGGTTCTGAGTTGCAACTTTCAAACCTCTCACCCAGACTTCTGAATTACTTGCTTGAGGGCAAGCAAATATTTAGTTTGGGATATTTTTCAGGACTTTCAAGAGTTTTCAGGATGATTTGTGAAAATTCATAAGCGGAACGGAAAATGCGTGGAATGGAACCAGCACAAGGCCGACTCAGTCTCTGCAACACTTTGGTTTGATCCACAAAACATTATGGATAGATCCACCTCGGCCAACTCTCCAAACCCGGATCGATCCGGAGATCGAGCCACGTAACCATTTGGCTCAATCCCTAACCTCTTATGGGCTCGATCACGGATCAAGCCACACAACGGCCCGGCTTGATCCTCCATCTCTCTCGGTTTGATCATGGATCGAGCCCACCTAAGCTGCCTTGATCTTTGGCTCGATCCGGCGATCGAGCCTTTTCAACCATCTCCTTCTCCGCCTCGACCACACCAACATATCTTGGCTCGATCCAGCGATCGAGCCAAACCTTGTCTCGACACAATTTGTACACGGCTCGACCTCATGCAGTTCTCGGCTCGAGCTAAACATGCTCCAACCCGACCAACTCGAATCCATAATGGACTAACCCGAGACCCAATCTAATGATTGTATTTTGTCTTTTATGCGTTTTAGGGCTTTTCCTAAAAACTATATAAGCCCTAAAACACCTCATTTTTAGAGAGTGGAGTTATTAATGCCTTTATAGGTTTTTTTCTTGGTTTCTTTTCTCTCTATTTTGCCTCTGATGTTCTTAGTGTTCTTGGTGTAAAAGCTCTGATTTTCTTATAAAATTCTTGTCTATCTTTTGATTTCTTCATTTTGCTGGGTTGCAATCTATCTGGTGCATGTTGATCTTCTGTTTTCCACCTTAATCTCGTTTTAGTCTTGTTCATTATTTATGGGTTTGTTACTATTTCATTGTTGTTCTTATTTTTTGGGTTTGTGTTCTTGTTGTTCTTCATAGTTTGATTTTTGATCATGATGTTTGGTTTTGAAGTTTTGATTTCTGTTTTTCCTGCTTTCATACCCATGAGTAGTGAGTAGTTCCTTTAGGTTCCTGAGGATGGGGTAGAATAGTGTTGATTTTCTGACTTTACCTAAGTACCTAAGCTTGTTTGCATATAGATCCCCTCTGTTTCATTGTGCTTAATGCTCATTTCAACCGAAACAGTTGAGATCCGATCTTGGGCATTCCAGCACCCAAAAAGTTTTCGATGGAATGCCTGATCATGGCGATTTCAGTGATTTGGACATCCTAGCGTAACGATCTATATGCTTAGGACCTGCATCTCAGCCTAAGGAGTTAGATCTTTAGGGTGCTGATTGGCTTTAGTAGATTGATTCTTCATGCCTGCTAGGTAGTGTATCGTTATCGAGAGTTAGTCGGGTGATTGCTTTGCTTGAGACCATTTATCAAGATATTGGACTTGGTTGCATATGAATCTGTTGTCTAGGGGTTAGCTCGTTGTTTGAGATATGTTAGATGCTTAGGTAGTTCATGATGAATCTCTAGTCAATTACCCTTGTCCTCATGAACTGTTTCCCATTTGATTACCTCCTTACCTTTTTGCTTTTCTTATGTTTTTACCTTTTATCCTTTTTAGCTTCTTATTAATGTTTGCTTCTGTTTATGCTTTTAGTTTTATGCATTCTCTTTTCACTTAGGATATGTTAGAAACAACATTTTTCATATTTGCTTGAATTAGTAGCATTCATTGCATCCAGTATGCTAGTATCACACCCATTTGGATTGACAACCTTACATACTACAATGACCATGATAGTGTTGTAAGGGATTGATACCTAGAAAAATCCTACTATCACTAAACCAATGGTGTACTAAAATGGTGGATAATCAACCAGCTACCCACATAAATAATATGTAGGTAAATTGTCAAAAAATTGTGGGCTTGCGTAAAATACCGACAAAATTATGATGAATCCATTCCACTAACATCATACAAGCAACCGATTGTTTATGTCACTAATCCCGAATTTTTCCGTCGGTTATGACCAAAATTGATGGAAAAGTGACTGTATTCACCGTTGCTTTTACACATATTTCTTGTAGTCTAATTGGCCAGACAACTGATGAGCCTTTTGGCTGTGAGCATTGACCCGTTCTTCCTCAAACATCTTTTCCATATTTTTTTGTTAATGTCTCAAGTAATATTTTCTAGTTGAGCAAAAGCCATTGGTCCTAAATTAACACACAAACAATTAAAGCAACATTATCTTACACGAGTTCTTGAACCTAGTACGAATCTTGTTCTTCCGATCAATAGAACTTAATCAATAACTAATGAGTAAAAATCTATACATTATCAAATGTTAACGGTCTTGAACATCGTATATATCAAATTCGCTTCAATCTAAGAGAAACAAAATATGAATGATCTTAATATAATTACAAGGTTCATTATGTGTTCTTCAAGAAACAACTCGTAATTGAATAGCAATCGATTCAAGTTCTATTCAGAGATCTCCTAAACACAGTTCCAATCATCATATATATTAGTTTTGCAATGATCTATCAAATAATCAAACAAAACATGTTTAGTCAAAATAGAACACGAGCAGTATTTCAAGGAACCAAAATACTTAGTTTTGGCTTTTATATTAGTTGATATGATTTTCATTATGATCGAACTTTGAAGATGGCTAGGCTGATAATGGTTAAGGGATAAGATGGATGATGATGTAATTGATCTGTGAATGATAAAGGACAAAGGGTGGTATGAGCAGTCACACATGAGTTGTTGATAGCTCTGGATTCACTGGTTTGATCCTTGAATATTACACATCAAGATCAAGTACAAAATGATATTACACACCAATAAATGATTCAAACTTGAGAGAATCTCATAAGAACATAGAGAAAGTCTTTCTATGAATTGTACGACAAATCATAAAGGAAGCAAACTAGACTCTTATCTTCTATGCATTTGGAAATAGCACAATTATTAAATACCAAATTTGAATAAGTTTAAACTGATTTGAGAAAGTTTCTCTTTGGTCTTGTGCGAGATCAGCCTAGATGGGCCATGACAATGTTATCCATTTGTCTTTGTAAAAATCTGTCTTGGAAAATTCATTGAACAAGAACAACAACAAAAAATAAGGAAAAAGACCATAGATGTCTCACATAACCATAGGCTAATGCTTATATGGACAATGTTGCGGATTGAGTTCCAGCAAGCTTTTTTTATCCTAACTTGTGTTATAGGTCGATCTGATATCTCCACAGCTTCATGTTTAAGGTTGTCCAGAATCACATCAAATAGATACCAATGGATTTATCTACTAGAGATTTGGGCAACGCTTCTTGGAAGCTGTTATTGATATGAAACTAACACTTGTTCGTAGATCTACCAAGCATTTATCGAAAATCAGAGGTACCAAAGTGCACAGATATTGGAGTTTCTTTGGTAGCGTGCTTCGGATAATGTCACTACATTAGGATTTATTATTACTCTAGCTTCTTCTAGCATCCATTCTTAGCCATCAAATCTTTGAAGAGCCTGTTGGTGATAGTGAAATATATATATATATATATATAAAAATATGTGAGACGCATAGTCACTTGTACAATGCTTATAAGCTTTTGAAATTTCGGTTATTTGCAGCAATATACATAAGTTTTCTCAATAATAAGTCAATATACAAAAATCTGTATAATTAGTTATATGGTATTAATATGTGTGAGATATCTCCACGCTATCCTCGATGAAGAAGCCACGCGTCTGGAAGAGTAGGCTGACTTTCCAACTGGTCTGACAGACGATGGCTGCTCCATCCGGCGTATCCACAAAAATAATTACACTATTCGAATTTCTCTCCAAAACAAGCAAGACATAGCAGAAGTTCTATATTGTGCTTAATAACCTGGATATTTGTCTGTAAAAAAAAAAAAAACTCCGATGGATGGTATACCAAACTCGGAGCCGGTGAATGGTGTAAGAAGTTTATCGGTTGTAAGTGATACTCTTAGCATTTCGATGATGATTATTGTTAGAAAACATATCAATTTTTGGTTATAAGTAGTATATGTAACTAATAAATCATGTGTTAAGAAATTTAAAACTTTTTTTATAAACAAAACTGTTTTAAGAGAACGATTTGGTTGTGAAGAAAATTTTGTAAAATTTATTTATGAAACCAGCGCTACAAATGTTTACTGCGATGTTTTGTTCTCTGAACAAGAAGATAAACAGTAGTTTATATAGTTTTTTTTTTTTGCATTTTCAAAAAGTTTAACTTTCTTAATAGAAATTGAAAAGATTAAAAGGAAACCCTAAAGGAAAAAATAAACCCTAAAATGGAAAATGAAACCTTAAAATGAAAAATGTGAACCCAAAAAAGAAAAAATAAACCCTAAAAAGGAGGGACTAAACCCTAAAATGGAAAAACTAAACCCTAAAATGGGGAATTAAATCCTAAAATGGAGAAATTAAACCCTATAAGGGAAAAGTGAACCCCAAAATGGAAAAAAGTCAACCCTAAAATGGGGAAACTAAACTCTAACGTGGAAAAAGTAAACCAAAAAACTAAAAAGTAATCCCTAAAATGTCATAATTTATCCTAAAATGAAATAATAAACCCTCAAAAGGAAATAACGATATACAAACTACTTTTATTAAAACTGAAGCCTAAGCTTCTGTTTAACTGCTATTTTGGCAATCACGATATTTATTTTTAGAATTGTAGTTGAGTACTCAAAACATAGTGAAAGTTGTGATGGGAAATTGGACGAAATTGCAAATTGGAAAATGGTCCTTCACACCTTCAACAAATTAGGAGATCAAAGAAATACAAATTTACCTTGGCATGTCATATTCAGAACTTGTGAATCTTGTTGCACTGACTATTAATTTCTAAGGGTCGTTCCTAAATATGATTATGTCGTACGAGTATCCTCAGTGGATGTTGGTCGGGGAAGACACCCAAGTAGATCCACAATATATTAAGAAGGAGCATGATGTGCAAGCGTTTGTACAAATGCGTAGGGAGATTGAGGAAGTTGATCTCTTTGTCACAATAAATCCATAATTAACTAATAATTCTCATCGTAGTTATTGTTTATGGGAACGACCACCAAACTACGTGAGGCCTGCGAACGAGGATGACACAACTAGCGATGAAACATATAATGATACAAGTAGCTACTACTTTCAGGATTTTTTTGATGGAAGCATCGGAGGGAGGAGAGGCAGATGACACTTCTGATACAAAGACCCCTAGAGACTATGCAACCAGTTCGAACGAATCAGATGCAGTTGCTTGTCAACAAGTACGAGATCATGATGTACTGACTACCAAAAAAATAGTTTGACTACTCCTGTGTTACAAGTGTGTGGAGGCATAGTGGAACATGGACTCGATGAGAGAGGAAAGGGACCTCTTATTGAAGAGGATCCTTGGGGACCTCATGGAAAGGACAAGCGTTTTTGGTTACTCACGCTTAGTTCTCTTTGTAGGACGAGCTTGTAACGAATCGTTACCTTTAATAATCTTTCCAATATCATCTGTTCTTTTCCTGACATGCTTGCGAATATTAAATAATGCTTCAGATTCTTCTTCTTTTTCGAGTTCTGTTGACGATTGCCCAACTCTCTTTGCCTTGACAAAGTAGAAAGCAAGTAGTCAGGGTATAATATATTAATATATTGTATACGTGTTAAATATGTCATGTTAGTAGTAGAAGTTAATATTGGTAGGTTATGATGTCCGGTCGCATCCACTATTCTATTGGGGTCAAAATGGTATATTCAGAACCAACGACCGAAAATACGTGCATGCCTCAGCGACCCCGACCACCGGAACATGTTTTAACCAAAATTCCAGAAATCCATTTCGGAGGATACGCGCTGCGGTAATCGAACAATTAGACAACCACCTACGTACTCTTTTGTCCTTCGCCGAAAAGGTTTTGTCCCACCGGTTTTTCGTATCACTAAGGTTTTAACGAGGCAAGATGGTTTTCTTACGGCCGATACTCGCAGATTTAATTTGGCTCTTCCTCCAGGCTCATGATTTAATTTAAATAATCGTCGAGGCAGTTCCTAGCCCGTATCTTCATCCATCTAGTAACTGTAATGGGAGGGATAAATAAATTAATATTCGAAGTATTTAAAAAATAGTCAATCTATTGGGAACCCAAAACCTTCACTGGTAAGAGTGGAAAGCAGTGAGAAGAAGATGAATAGTACAAGATATTTGAAATTGCAAAAGTATAATAAAGATGAAACACAATGAAAATTTGTTTACAGACGAATGGAGAGACAAGCAATAGAGAGAAAGACACGAGACTCATATCATTTGATATGCAACAGACTATATTCCACGAATTATCATAATGTGTATCAATATCCCAAAATTTTGTAAATCTAAGATAAAGGCGGACGAAATAAGACAAGTTCATGAATGAGAAGTGTAATTATGGTGTTGTTTATGACATTGTTCAAGCAATTTGCAAGAAATGTAAAAGAGTCTAGTGAATTTTACCTTATCTAAGAAACCCTAGAGGAGAATTTCAGATTTTCTTAAAGTTGCAGGATAATGTCTGATTGTAGAAGAAGTATAGTGGCTCGCCAAAGTTTATCTTTCGAGAAATTTTAAAAGTGGAGAGCAGTTACAAAGGAAATTTATATGTTGCAGTTGAGAAAATTAACCATAGGAAGTTAATGGTTGACGGTTGAGTTCCTTTCTCCGATAATCAAAGGATAGAGAAGATGAATTGGGATCGATTAGTTTTAAATTTTGAATTTCTTCTGCAAAAAGCATGTCTAGAAAAGTATAGTCACTGTTCTCTGAGTAGGGGCGATATCGTATATAATTTATATTTTCGCCGGAAAGAGAGAAACTATGTAGGTGTATGAGACATTTTCTTAAATATAGGATACCCTTTTGTATATCCAGTGGTATTACCCTTGAAATTTCTCAAATTTTTAATCCAAGTTTTTTTCCCCCTAATTCTCCGATGGCATAGTCAATAATCTAAACTCTTTTTCTTTATATTGAAAAACCTCTTGTTGAAGACCCACTTGATGTTTATCCATTTCGTTTAGAAACCGTCTCATTGGTTTGAAAGCCTCTTATATTCCTATCATAGTCTCCACAATAGTATTGCTTGGTTTGAGTTAAATTCCCAACGAATTTGTTCACCTTGCTTCATACCTAAACTATCAAAACAAGTATAACTGGCGGTGTCTGTTGTGTCTCAATACTTTTCGAAGACTCCACAATGAAAACCAAGCACTGAATCTCTGGGGACCTCATGGAAAGGACAAGCTCTTATATAACTCAATTTCACTAAATATATCACTAATCTCTGGGGTCATCTTTTGGCGACACAAGAACTTTGCATCTTGGTCTTGTCCCAAATGTCTGGAAGATCTTAAAGAATGTTTTCTTCCCACATTGAAGTCTTGTTGCTAGGGATGTTAATGTAAGGCAAAAATATCCAAACCAACCCAAGCCAAAAAAACCAACCCAAATAAAACCCCGCTCAAAATAAATCCACATATACTGGTTCAAAAATTAAAACCCATAACAAAACTCCATAAGTTATGTGTTTATCCATGGTACCCATCTAAATTTTTTTGTCATACTTTTACGTGGTTTAAAAAATTAGTTAGTCACTCTAATGAAATAAAAACTATATACTACAAATATAAAAGGGAAATTGTAATGTATATACAAATATATCCTAAAATTAAGTATATATCATCTAACCCTATGCTCTCTCTCTCTCTCTCTCTCTCTCTCTC
>OVBE01002227.1:0-14799 GCA_900406425.1 Iberis pinnata | reverse complement strand
TTACTCTCTTTCTCTCTCTCTCTCTCTCTCTCTCTCTCTCTCTCTCTCTCTCTCTCTCTCTCTCTCTCTCGAGCGTCCTTATACAATAAATGCAATATAACCCCTACTAACGTAAATAGTTACTCTACTTCAGTAGCCTTTCTTTATCATTGGAATAATTTTTTTTTCAATAAGAAATTGCACATTGTCTTCTCTTTCCTGCGAATTTTCTGTGAAAAAATTCAACCGTCGCCATTACTTCCTTGCTCTAAATTTTTCAACTGCTAAAAGTTAAATCAAATTGAAACCTATCTCCTCATTAAAAAAATTTTGGAAGCTCTTATTCACAGAGAAAGGGAACTGAACAGTAACTGCAGGGAAGAATCTGAAAGATTCCTCCAACTATCAAACGAATTCACAAAACTCGCATCCATGATTTCTTACAGAATGTAAATTTAACTTAAGTATTGTGTAAATTTCAGTTAACTAATTCATATTGTCTAAAATTAGTTGAACATTAGCATACAAAACAAGACCGTTACTGTTCTCCTTCAAAACTTGTCTTCTTTGATACGACTTATTCAAAAGCTTTTTTATTTGGGGATTTATACACAAATGGTCATATTCACTTCAATTCTCATAATGCATACGAATTCGTAACATTGTCCTGTCTTCCGATCAATTGCATGTCTGCACATTCTTCTATCAACAAATTTAGTTTTGGTTTCATCTTATTTATAGGGTATGGTGTTTAGAAAGTATGTCACTGTTATGTTCTTGCCGCATTGCATGCACATATCAGTAATTTTCTCTGTTTCCAGTATATAGACTACTTGTTGTAGTAATCAGAGTATTAACTTCCTACGCCATTCGCATTACACTGTGTAGATGGATGAAGATACATGGCACGGACTTCCTTCCCACCTATTTGAAATAAATCATGAGCCTGGTGGAAGACCCAAGGTAAATAAGTATTTCAATCTTCGCATTGTGCAGCATATAAAGCATGCATTGGATCCACAAGATTTGGAATTCCTGATGAATTCACAGTTCAAAATCATTTTGCAAATGGAGAATCACGAATTCTCCCTCGTTTTTATACACTACTTGTTATCCAGGAAGTTAGTGACAAAGAAGGAAAACAAGCTCTGTGGGCTTTTGCTGGGAAATCTATACGATATGGTATTCAAGAATTTGCTATTGTGACTGGCTTGAATTGCACTCACGAGAATGAAGAGGTTAAGAAATTACGCATCCACAAACTAAAAAAAGGGCAAGGGTAAAGGGAGTAACAGTCTTGAGAGTGTTTGAAGCGAGCTCTTTGACTGTGAAATTGCTTCATGGATACACTAAAAACTGTTAGAGGGAAAATGTACAAGGATCAACAAACAAGGCTACGTCTAGACCTACTACTTCTTGTTGATGGAATACTTTGCCCAATATCCAACAACACCCACATAACTAAAGAGAGGGTTCACCACCTGCTAGACATGGATGATTTTATGACGTACCCATGGGGAAGGAAATCGTTCTATTTCACTGTTGAGAGCACAAAGTCGAAAGACCCTTTTAGCTACACGCAGCTGAACACTTTTATACAAGGCTTTGCCCATGTGATGATTCTGGTCACAATGGCATGTTGTCCTCCAATTATTCAAAATTCTATTCTCCAGTCCATGATGGAGATAGGTGCATCGACTCAAGAGATTGTTTCTTTTATAAGTCAAATGAGTCTGCACTTGAAAAACAAAACGTTCAGGTTGTTGAACGCTGTTGGTGAAGTAAGTACCAATTTTTATAATAGTCAGACTACTGGTATCTATTCGGTACTCCACTTAACCAAACACTCAAATATGATCTAATTCTCTTACATGATTATTACACAGGTTCCAGTGATATCATTGCTAAGTAAAGAGGCTCCAGAGTTAGTAGAGGAGACTCAAATCGATGCTGACAAGCCTGATGCTGCTGTTGACTACCTTCTAATGTTAATGAAAGAGGAATTCTCGTTCGAAATCAATTCTTGGATGGTGGATTTCGTGTTGTTGATGTCATCGAAGCAAAAAAACGACAACGTGAAGCGCAGAGAAACAACGATGAGGAAGATAGCGAGAGTGATGACGGTGATAACCCTGAGAAAGGACCGGATGACACATCATCCTGACCAAGACCATCTTCAAAGGAGAAATCGGCTACACCTTTTGATGATGACTTAATTGTCTGTAAGGTCGAGTCACTCATTCAAGAGCAAAACATACCACTTTTTGAAGGATACACACGAAGTATCATCACCCATATCGACGGAAGGCTTGACAAGTTGTTCATAGATTTGAAAGACCTATATCTCACTCAGAAACACAGAGATGATCACCCTGTGGGACAGAACCTTGTCACTGGTAAGAACACATAGTAATTATACAGTTTGTTTGCCAGACAATGTTTATAGCGTCCAATACTAACAAACGTCAATTGTCAGATGAAGCAGGAAATGTTTCAGAATCACCCAAGTTGAGAGGCGACAACATATTCAAATCCGATGATCCGGCAGACGACGTCATTCATTCTGTCGTTCGAGATAACCCTTCCGAAGAGAGCTTTAAAGATGTCGCAGTTGAAGAAATGGATGAATCCTCCAGATGGGATAATCTAAGATCCCCAATGCATAAATAAAATGTACCTATAGGTAATTATTACATTCAACCAATAGCAGAAACAATCACCATTTACTAAATGGTTCAACAGATATGGTTATTCTTTCAAAATCTTTCAGCAACTTCTCATACTCGATGCCCTGCCAACGTCACAACAAGACTGCAGGACATAGAGGGCCTGTCTTTCTCTCTGCATTTATCACAAGGAGATGCTGGCCAAAATCCGCAGACTAATATCCCAGGTTTTTGTGAGACATATCTTGGAATTTACTGATACTCAAACTACTCAATTAGTTTCCGTAGTTTGTATACTGTAACTACATACTTAATAGCGTTCTTTAACTGCCTGAGATGCAGGATGAAGTCTGCCTAATCAACATGAACATGGAACACACCTGACACGTCCAACTGTTAATGTTTCACCATCCATCCGAGAAGTTCATCCTTCATCGATCCCACTGAATATTTTAGGAAGCCAACGTCATAAGCAGATGGAGACGATTCCTCCATCTTTGGTTCTAGAAACCAATCGAACCACAATCAACCCTCCTATTCCAGGTAATATAGAAACAACCATTGCAAGGGGAGTTAAAGCTCATGATTCACTAAAGATAATTGATACACTCAAGTTTTAACCCAAATATATTCACTACAAGTGCACAACAAATGCAGTAGTTTATGAGGGATCAAATCCACATAGACCAAGAATGTATGACTCTTAGTTTAAAATCGAATGAAGCTAAGAACAGATTAAAAAGATGGTGTTGATTAGAAAATAGCAATAACGATAAAGTAAAAACGGTTGTGAAACAGATAACAAAAACGCTAGGAAATAGGGAATTCCACAGGTATTCAAGTTAAAATTCAAGGTTAACATGAAGGATTTTCTTTGAAAATAGTTCTCAACTCAAAAGACGACAATAGACTAATCTTCTCCCAAAATATTAGATTCCTACGTTTAAATCACTAAAGAAAAACTCCCGCCATATTTAGATGATTCAAACATGCAATATAACTCAGATTTGATATGTTAATAATCCCCAAAGACAATACACCCACAAGCAACGACACTTACTCATCTAGACTAGGTCAGATCTCTAAACCAAATCCCTTTGTGTTTATCAATCTAAAATCAATGAACTAGATGGCCAGTTTAATTTATGCATTAGTAACAAATCTAAGAACCTAACAAATCCAATTCATTCCATCAAACCCTAACAATTAACCTGGTTTCCTTGGGAGAAACCCTAAAACCTAACAAATAGATTACTCAGACATGATAACAAGAACATAAATCATAGAAAGAGTAAACATTGCAGAATTCAAAAACCAAATTGTATAAATAAAAGACAGAGTTTTAGAAATCTTCTCCAAGAACACAAAGATGAGATTTGTCTCTCTGTAAAAGCACTAGGAAATAAAATAAGTGATTGATGAAAATAACATCAAGCCTAGAGATTTTATAGTTCTAAAATTAAGGAAAAATAAACTAAAACCAATAAGGAAAAGTTTTAATGAGTCCTGAGGGCTTAATTGTAATTTTGGATGATTTTTTTTGTGATTCTCGGGTGCAGGGGTCGATCGATCTCTTTAGGAATCAATCGATTTATTTTACGTAAGTTTCCAGGAGGTTTGGATCGATCAATCCCTTTCCGGATCGACCGATCTGTCGTCACACTTTCTGCACATGCTTCTTCTGCAAGACAACTTGACCAGTCTTCAGTAAAATCGCCATAACTTTTGATTGCTCCAATGGATTGACCTAAAACCACTTCCATATGAAAGCTAACTCACGTGGCTATCTTGTGACATAAAGTTCATCTCAATCCATCCACGGGAACATCTTCAAAATTGGTAAACGTTTGACCTTTCTGCTGGATTCTGCATTTGCATATGCCAATTTGCATCCATTTTGTGCACAACTCCATCTTTTTGCTCCAGAACGTCTCAAACACCTAAAATTCTGAATATATGCCAAAATTACAAGGAGAACACTCGAATAATGCCAAATAGCAAGTATAAATACCCACTAAAAAGCATTAAAATAGAGTGATATCAACTCCCNCTTTGTTTGGCCTTAGAACTCCTCAAGAAAAAAAAAAAAAAAAAAAAAAAAATCTAGAGAAGAGGTTTGAAAAGGACCACACTTGAACTCTCAGAATCTCAGCAACCTTAAGTTCAGAAATCAAAAACTAAAAGACACTTATCCTACACAACCAGTAAAAATATACGGTTTAGCGCCACCTAACTAATGACATACTTCCTACGCTAAATCTCAATCAATCAGACTATCAAATTATATCAACTAGCTCTCTAAATTCAATTAAGTACAAATAGTGCGTTCTTGCCTATGGGGTATCGATCAATGTCGCCTAAGTACCTTTTCTATCAAAGTGCCCATACCAAACAGAGCATCAATCGACTTCTAGGGCTGATCCTTTTTCCCCTTCTTACTTCTCTTTTTTCTTTTTTTTTTTGCTTTCTGCTTTTTTTCTTCGCATTTATGCACTTTTTATGTTCTTTTTTAGCAGACGGTTTTTCTGGGATTGACTACGGATTTCTAGATCACGCTTTCAATCCTTTTTTTACCATTTTTTTCTTTTGTGAAGGGAGGGAGAGAAAGGATTCAGATCATACTGAAAGAACTTGTCGGTTTTACAGAGAAATTAAAATCAATGTCAAGTCATATCCAATTAGAGCCAGCATCAATTCATCAACAATCCAAAAGATCAGAACTTTCAAAAGCATACTAATCAGTCATTGGGGTTCCAATCCTAAAAGCAACAATTTATCTAAGCCTGTAATCAAATAGAAATCAATTTTAAACTCACACTAGGTGATACACTCAGGTTTTAACACAAATATAATCACTGCAAGTGCACAATAAATGCAATAGTATATGAAGGATCGAATCCACAGAGACCAAGAATGTACGACTCTCAATTTAAAATCGAATCAAGCTAGGAACATATTTAAAAGATGGTGTTGATTAGAAAGTAGCAATAATGATAAAGAGAAACGATTGTATAGCAAATAACGAAAACGCTAGGCAATAGGAAATTCCACATGTATTCAGGTTAAAAGTCAAGGTTAACATGCATGATTTTCTTTGAAAATAGTTCTCAACTCAAAAGACAAAAGCTAGACTAATCTACTCCCGAAGTATTAGATCCCTATGTTCGAATCACTAAAGACAAACTTTCGCTGTATTTAGATTATTCAAGCATGCTTTTAAATTCAGATTCTATATGTTCATAAGCCCCTAAGACAATACTCCCGCAAGCAAAGGCGCTTACTCATCTAGACTAGATCAGATCTCTAAACAAAATCCCACTGTTAACAAATCTAGACTGAGAACCTAACAATTTCAATCCATTCTATCAAACCCGAATAATTAACCTAGTTTCCCTGGGAGAAACCCTAAAACCTAACAAATGAACTACTCAGACATTGAAAAGTAAACACAAATCATAATCAGAGAAGAACACATATACAAAAACCAAATCAATATATTAAAAAGATAGAGTTTATAAATCTTCTCCAAGAACACAAGGAGGGAATTCGTCTCTCTGTAAAAACTCTCTAAAAAATAAAAATACATGATTGAATGATTGATTGCTTTTTTAAGAAAATAAAACCTAGCCTAAGGCTTTTATAGTGCTAAAAACAAGGAAAAATAAAATAAAACCAATAAAGAAGAGTCTTGATGAGTCTTGAGGGAAAAAGTGTAATTTTGGATGTTTTTTTAGTGATTCTTGAGTGCACAGATCGACTGATCCCTTCCCGGATCGATCAATCTCAATTTACGTAAGTTTCTAGGAGGTTTGGATCGATCGGTACCTTTCCGGATCGACCGATCTGTCGTCACACTTTCTGCACATACTTCTTCTGCGAGACAGCTTGACGAGTCTTCAGTAAAATCGCAATAACTTTTGATTGCTCCAATGGATTGACCTAAAACAACTTTCATATGAAAGCTAACTCACGTGATATCTTGTGTCAAAATTTCAGCTAACTCCATCCAGGGTAACAACTTCAAGCATTGGTAAATGTTTGACTCTTCTGCCGGATTCTGCATCTGCATATGGCAATTTGCGTCCATTTTGTGCACAAATCCATCTTTTTCCTCCAGAACGTCCCAAACACCTAAAATCATGAAAATATGCCAAACTACAAGGAAAACACTCGGATAATGTCAAATAGTAAGTATAAATACCCACTAAAAAGCATTAAAATCAAGTGATATCAACTCCCCCAGAATTAGATCCTTCTTTGTCCTCACGTAAAGCAAAAACCAAATCCAGAGAAGAGGTTTGAAAATGACCACACAAGAACTCTCAGAATCTAAGCAATCCAAGTTCAAACATCAAAAACCACAAGATACCAATCCTAAACAACCACTGCAAATTAACTGTTTATCACCACATAACTAATGAAATACTTTCTTCTCTAAATCCTAAATCAATCAAACCATTAAATCATTTCAACTACCTCTCTACATTCAGTTTAGTACAAATAATGCGTTCTTGCCTATGGGGTATCGATCAATGACCGCTGAAGTATCTTTTCTATCAATGCGCCCATACCTAACAGAGCATCCAACAACTTCTGGTCCTGGCCCTTTTCCCCCCTTTCTCACTTCTTTTTTATATTTTCGCACTTTTCTGCGTTTTGTTCTCTTTTTGTTGTTGAAATACTCGCTCTTTTCTACGTTTTTTCTTTTCTTTCTTTCTCACTGGTTTTTTAGTAGCCCGGCAATGACTACAGACTTCTAGGTCATGCTTTCAACTCTTTTCTAAACTGGGTTTTTTCTGAAGGGAGGGAGAGAAAGGATCAAGATCATACTGAAAGAACTTGTCGGTTTTACAGAGAACTGAAGAGCAAAATACCCAGCTTTCAAAGTATAACCAACACCATAAGCAAGAAAATTAAGATCAAATTTAATTCATATCCAAATAGAGCTAGCATCAAATCATTAACAATCCAAAAGACCAAAACTTTCAAAAGCATAGAAATCAATCAATGGGGTTCCAATCCTAAGTGCAACAGTTAATCTAAGTCAGTAATCAAGTAGAGAATGATATCAAACTTACACCGGGTTAGTAGTCATCATAGATTCTGGTCATTGTTCCTTCGACTCGACTACACACAATTAAATCAAAACAAGTTTTTTTTGAAAATTTTCAACAAAATGATGAAACCTCAAAAAGACGCAAAACAGGGTTAGTAGCTATAAACCATCCCCCAAACTTAAATCACACCGTCCCGGTGTGAAAATAAATCCAAGAGAAGGAATAAGACCAGATTAAAGAAAAATGACAAAAACTAGGAGTTCAAAGAGAGTTTCGTTACTTACCTGAGAAAACGATCGTATGGCTTTTGAATAACGATGGATCGAACGATCCATAGACGGATTGATCGATCTCTAATAACGTTTTCAAGACTATTTTCATGGATCGATCGATCTGTATGTTCGACCAACTTTGCTATGAAATTTCCAGAAACACTTTTTAAACTCACAACTAAAAATTAATAACTTAGTCTCCTAAAGCTAAACCGACTCAAAAATAAAACTTAACTAATATAAAACACCAAATAGTGGGTTGCGTCCCACTCAGCGCTTGTTTAACTTTAATATCTTGACGAACTTACCTCCTAAGTTGGAGCTAGAACAACACCAAGAGATGTCCCACAACAATCACCATAATCTGAAATCTTCAGTTTCAGAACTTTACTCATCACATCCTTCGCCACATCAATTCCCTTGTCTTTGAGCTCTAAGGTAAAGAAGGCTTTGACCTCTGAGAAAGGTTTTGAAGTACCTTTTCTCTTCACCTTATACTCAATTTCATCCCCAACTAGTGCTTGAGGAATCAAAGTCACTTGATAATCCCTCTTGATCTTCTTTGATTTCACCTTCTCCTTGGTTTTGACCTTTGAGATTGCACTCTTTGTTGGAACATGAGAATCTCCAACTATCACTTCATCAACTACACTCTTAGTACCATATTCTATATAGAATTCATGCTTCATCTTAATCTCCTTAACCATTGTGATTCTAGATGCTCCTTTTGGAGGCACTGCTGGGTAGAAGAACCTTTTCTTCACTTTGGTAAGGAAGATACGCTAATTAGGCATATCAACTACAGCTCCTACAGATGCTAAGAAAGATCTACCTAGAACTAGTGGCCTATTTGAG
The DNA here is from genome assembly GCA_900406425.1 of Iberis pinnata. Classification (NCBI taxonomy): domain Eukaryota; kingdom Viridiplantae; phylum Streptophyta; class Magnoliopsida; order Brassicales; family Brassicaceae; genus Iberis; species Iberis pinnata. The sequence continues at coordinate 5,970 of OVBE01002227.1, read as the reverse complement.
TCCCCATTCATTTCCAAGATATGGAAATAAAAGGAACTAAACATCCTCCAACTTGTACCAGCAGATCAGGTATGATTTCAGTAGAAGTTATAGTGGAATTATCAGCAAGATGAAAGGGCATCTTAGATGGTTTAATACACGAGATTCCCAATTTTTCTGCAACAACCTTTGACATGACACTCACATTAGCACCTGTATCGCAGAGTGAGTCCTTGAATTCCACATCATTGATCAAACAAAGAACTACAAATTCCCCAGAATCTTGCATCTTTTGAAGTCTTCTTGGTGGATTTTGTGGCTTACCTATCATCTCATTATCCTCAAGGTAAGTTCTGGACTTTTTGGGCTCAACCGGATAAGGAATCTTCTGTTTATAAACTCGAAAAAGAGATGTTGCAGTCAGGGTAGGGGGATCGATTAGTCTCGAGACTTTTCAAATTAAGGTCCGACTGATCGATCGATCTAACTGGGATCGATCGATCAAATTTTATGGGCTTCCTTTTTTCAGCTGGATCGATTGATCCATGTGTCAGGATCGATTGATCTTACAAGTCTTGATTTTTCCGTAATATAGGATCGATCTATCCCTTGAGATCGATCGATCTCTTCCTCCATATCTTATCCTGACTTTTTCAGATCTGCGTTTTCTGCAGATTCATTATCTCTTGCAACTAAACCCGAGGTTATTACAGTATCCCATTGGATTCTCTTCAAACTTCCCAGGGAGGACACCAACTTGTCTCTTTACTGTTTGTGAAGTCCGAGCAACTTAAGTATCCAAATGCTTGACATTAATAGACAATGCTTCAAATTTTTGGCTCAAATCATTGTACACTATCCATCTTGACATTTAGGTTCCTTTCAGTTTGTTACAGACCTTCAAGTATCTTTTGAAGCATGGCTTCCATCTTGTTCTCTTGTTGAACTTGTGGTGGAGGTGCTTGTTGAAATCCAGGCTGAGAGGTTGTTTGAAAACCACATGAGTTGGAATTTTGCACAAAAGACTGCATTTGAGGTGGGTACACTTGGTCTTGGAAAGCAAAACAAGCTGCTTCTGCACTTTCAGTAAAGCTCATATGTTTCCGGTCTTGATTCTTGAGAAACTGACTGAGCAATCCTTTCACTTCTGAAGCTTGTCCTTTCAATTCTGAAACTCGTCCTTTCAAATATGAGATTTCTGAGTTTTCAGAAGTAGTTATCTTCATCCTTCTATCATAATCTGGCAACGGTATATGTTGCTTGCAGCTATATTCTCTATAAGTTGATAGGAATCCCCGACGGATTTGGTCACGAAATTACCATTGCTAGTAGCATCTAAAGAGAGTTGATATTGATGGTCTACACTGATGTAAAAGATTTTGAGAAAATTCAGCTCAAAGAACCCATGGTGAGGACAATCATGAATGTACTCCTTGAATCTTTCCCATGATTCATAGAAGGTTTCTACAGGACTTTGTTGAAACTGAGAGATCATATTTTGCAGAGAATTGATCTTGTTAGTGGTGTAGAAATGGCTGAGAAACTTGGATTTACATTCATCCCAAGTATGAATAGAGTTTGCTGGAAGAGACTTTAACCATCTGAGTGCCTTATCAACTAGATAATGAGTGAACAAGGTGCAGTATAAGTAGTTATTCGAAACTCGATTGAGTCAAATAGTGCTACAGATATCTTCAAAGCTGTCGACATGATCCATGGGATATTCAGAAGCTAACCCATGAAATTGGTTCTGCCTATTCGTAGTGAAGAGTTGGTGAGGTATGGTGAATTCTTTCCTAGGAGGTGGGTTAGGGCGAATGGCATTCCTGTTGGCAAGGAATGCGTGGGGATTATTGAAGTCACCTACCAGAGGGTGAATTTGGGCTTGACGATTATCAGCCATTGAGATTGAGCGTTCTAACTTCAAGAGTTCTGCGTTACTGAGGTTGCAAGTCCTTGGATTTTTCAGATCTTCTGGTTATGCACTTGTAAAAACAAAATGAAGAAAGCTTGAGTACTGTAAAAAGAAAAATTCATAGACTAAACTCTAAAGAAAACTTAAGAGGCAATGTATTGGTCCCTGGAAACGACGCCAAAAATTTGATACACTCAGGTTTTAACCCAAATATATTAATTGCGAGTGCACAATAAATGCAATAGTATATGAGGGATCGAATCCACAAAGACTAACAATGTACGACTCTCAGTTTAAAATTGAATCAAGGCAGGAACATATTTAAATGATGGTGTTGATTAGAAAGTAGCAATAACGATATAGCAAAAATGATTGTAAACCAAATAACGAAAACTCTAGGCAATCGGAAATTCCACAAGTATTCAGATTAAAAGTCAAGGTTAACATGCAAGATTTTCTTTGAAAATAGTTCTCAACTCAAAAGACAAAATCTAGACTAATCTCCTCCCGAAGTATTAGATCCCTATGTTCGAATCACTAAAGACAAACTCACGCCGTATTTAGATTATTCAAGCATGCTTTTCAATTCAGATTCGATATGTTCATAAGCCCTAGGATAATACTCCCACAAGAAAAGGCACTTACTCATCTAGACTAGGTCAGATCTCTAAACCAAATCCCTTTGTGTTTATCAATCTAATATCAATGAGCTAAATGGCCTGTTTAATTCATGCGTTGGTAACAAATCTAGACTGAGAAGCTACCAATTTCAATCCATTCTATCAAACCCTAACAATTAACTCGGTTTCCCTGGGAGAAACGCTAAAACCTAACAAGTGAACTACTCAAACATTGAAAAATAAACACAAATCATAATAAGAGAAGAACACATATTCAAAAAGAAAATCAATATATTAAAAAGATAGAGTTTATAAATCTTCTCCAAGAACACAAGGATGGTATTCGTCTCTCTGTAAAAACTCTATAAAAAATAAAAAATTAGTGATTGAATGATTGATTGCTTTTTTTAAAAAAAATAAACCCTAGCCTGAGGCTTTTATTGTGCTAAAAACAAGGAAAAGTATAATTTTGGATCGGTCTATCCCTTTCCGGATCGATCGATCTCAATTTACGTAAGTTTCCAGGAGGCTTGGATCGATGGATCCCTTTATGGATCGATCGATTTGTCGTCACACTTTCTGCACATGCTTCTTCTGCGAGACACTTGACCAGCCTTCAGTAAAATCGCCATAACTTTTGATTGCTCTAATGGATTGACCTCAAACCACTTCCATATGAAAGCTAACTCACGCGGCTATCTTTTTCAAAGTTTCAACTAAATCCATCCACGGGAAAATCTACAAGCATTGGTAAACTTTTGACCCTTCTGCCCGATTCTGCATCTGCATATGCCAATTTGCGTCCATTTTGTGCACAAATCCATCTTTTTCCTCCAGAACGTCCCTAACACCCTAAAATCCTGAAAATATGCCAAAACTACAAGGAAAACACTCGGATAATGCCGAGTATAAATACCCACTAAAAATCATTAAAATCGAGTGATATCATTAGGCTAATAATCATCACAGATTCTGGTCCTTGTTCCTTCGAATTGACTAGACTCGACTAAATCAAAAACGGAAAAATTTTGAAAATTTTCACCAAAATGATGAAACATCCAAAAAGACACAAAATATGGTTAGTAACTATATACCCTCCCCCAAACTTAATTTACACCGTCCCGGTGTGAAAATAAACCTAAGAGAAGGAATACGACCAGAATAAAGGAATTAAGAAAGACTGGAGTTTGAAGTAAATGTCGGAGCTTACCTAAGAGGGAGAACGATCGATATCTATAGAGATCAATCGATCTCTGCTTACAGTTCTTCTCCAAGGGTTTTAGATCGACAGATCCGTGCACCGAACGATCAATCTGAACCTCCAGGTAAAACCTGATATTTTCCTCAATCACAAAAGAACTCATAAATAAAAATCAATAAGTTAGTCAACTAAAACCAAACTGACTCAAAACCAAAATCACTAATCTAAAACACACATTAGTGGGTTGCCTCCCACTCAGCGCTTGTTTAACGTCAATAGCTTGACGAACTTACCTCCTAAGCTGGAGCTAGATCAGCATCAAGAGATGCCCCACTACATCACCATACTACTACAAGAAATATGACTATAGATAGCGTCCCAGGATAGCATTTTTGTGTAACTGCTATTGTATATGGACACGGGTTTTATCCATAGCGTTTCATTTTTTTGGACGCTATTTTTTCATTCCCGGGAAAACAAAAATATTGAGGCGTGTAAATTTGCTTAGTTTCAGAACTTATTATTGCAGATAATACAAAAAATCTATGGTAACTTTTTTCAACAAAATCAATTCGATCGATCGACTTAGTTCTATCTCTCTTTCTTCATTATTTTCAGAAGATCTTCAATGTATGCGTTACTTCGGGACATTGTTGATCTCACCGATTCGAAGCTCCATTGTTTAATCGAGAAGGTATCTTCCTCATATTTAGTTAATTTGCAATGTTAAACTGCAAATGTGGAATTTAGCTATATAGAGATTGTTTGATTTCACTATTTTGATTTCGAGGTATCATATATATCGTGTAAATTCGTTAGATGTGGAATTTAGCTAAAATGTTATTTTTTTATTCTCAGTTCTGAAATAACAGTAAGGATGGGAGGAAGGTGTGCTGGGGCCTGTCGTAGTAGACGTATCCAAGGCTGAGAGGCTACACCTACACCAACATGGGGTAAAAATGTAGCAAGAGGAATTAAGAGAACAAGTAGTACTGCAGATGAAGAACCTGTTAATTTGGATCAACATGGGGTAAAAAATGCTAGCAATGATGAGATTCAAACAAGGAAAAAGAGGTCAAGAAAATATAAGAAGGTTGTTAATCTGTCGAATTCCAATGAGGCAGTTGAACAAAAACAATAAGATAGAGTGGTGGAAGATGTTGAGGGTGAGAATGTAAGACGACTTGAAGATGATCAGAATCAGAGTACTGAACAGAATGACGATGAAAAAAATGAAGATGATGATGGTTTAGCTGATAATGATGACGGTTTTGCTGAGGGTGAGAAGGTAATACTTGACGATGAGATAAAATTTACGGAGACACAAGCTCTTAAGAAAGAAAATGATCAGACTCAGAGTACTGAGCAGAATGACCATGAAAAAAATGATCAGAGTACTAAACGTAAAGACCATGTTAACATTGATCAACATGGGGTTAACAATGAGGACTGAAGGAAATCAAACTCCGATTAATGAAGTGCAGGAAAAAAAGAGAAGAGGAGCAAAAAAGATGCGTACAGTGGCTACAGATCCTAATGAAAGGGTCTCAGTGTCTTTCAATGAGTATGGTGAACATGTTGGACCTGGTTCTGTTACATTATCATCTTTTCTTGGTCTTCTGGTGAGAGAACATGTTCCAGTTACATTGCCTGACTAGAGACAACTTGATCAAGTGTCTAAGGATACCATGTGGGAGGAGATCCAGGTATGTTTGACCATTTAAGCAATTTATCTTGATCCAAGATAAGTGTTCATTTTAGCATAATTTGATGCAGGGGAGGTTTGACATGAAAGAAGTGTGGGAGAAAGAGGTTCTTCCGAAGCAGCTCGGATGTTTGTGGAGGGCTGAGAAGTCAAGGCTGGTGGCACAAGTAAGAAATGCCAAAAGTGTTGCTGAGAGGATTGCTTTTAAACCCAACAACATCCCATCTTCTCAAGTATGGAACTCATGGGTTAGGAGCAAGACCTTTCACACGTGCAAGGTTGTTAATGTTGCTGTAATGGTCATATTGTCTTCTTTATATTTATTTTACCTTTAATTAAGTATTGTTGTTGTAGGAAACAAGTAATAAGTACAAAGAGCTGAGAAAAAAAACAGATATCTCACACAACAAGTCACAAAGGGATGCTTAGATTAGCTTATGAAATGGAAATTGAAATGAACTTTCAATACAATCCTACGAAAAAGATTATTCATTATTTTATCTTTTTTGTTATAAAGAAAATGAAGAGTCCATATCCAAGGAAGATTAGT